>BMAC01009025.1:0-11599 GCA_014905375.1 Phtheirospermum japonicum
TTTCACACTTACTTTTATTAACAAATTCATTTACCTTAAGTAAATTGAGATTTAATAAACGTTTTATTGCATTTAGATTAACGTGGCCTAATCTACAATGCCATAAGCTAGAGCACTCAGTCAAGTAAGAGGAATCAGAAGCAATTTTATTAATGACTTATTTTGGGTGTATAGCCATTACACTTAGTTTGAACAAACTATCTGTAAGGTAACCCTTACCTAGTGGTGTCCCAAACTTAGACAATACAAACTTATTAGCCTCAAATACAATTCTAAAGCCACGACTAACTAGTATTGAACCAGAGASTAAGTTCTTCCGGATGTCCGGAACGTGCAGCACCTCATTCAGAGTGATCTCCTTGCCGGAAGTCATTTTGAGGACAACCGTACCAGTACCAACAACTTCCGAAGAAGCTTGATTTCCCATGTTCAACTTCCTTCCCTCACAAGGAAGGTATTTGGAGAAAAAGCTCCAATCAGCACACACATGGGCGGTTGCAGCAGTGTCGATGAACCATTGACGACGGCTCTCGATCATGTTAGCTTCTTAAGTGATAACCGCAACGAGGTCATCACTAGTCAGCTCCCTCTCGGCTAGTTGGGCGCTCGGTTTGGCCTTCTTCTGCTTAGGCTTGCAACAGTTCTTAGACATGTGTCCAGGATAACCGCAATTGTAACAATTTCCTTCGAACTTCTTAGAAGAGGGAGCTTTAGGCTTTGAGTTGCCAGGACGCGGCCTCTTCTTCGAGTTGTCTCCTCGTTCAAGTAGGTTCACACGAGGTTCATCCGAACTTTTTGAATTCTTGTACTGAGCTTGAACTTCGGACTCAATTCGCACCTTCCGGATAACGTTTTCAAGTGACATCGCCTTTCGTTTATGCTTGAGGTATGTCTTGAAGTCTTTCCAGCTCGGTGGAAGTTTATCAATCATGGCAGCAGCCGTGAAAGCATCCGGAAGAATCATCCCCTCGGCGTGGACATCATTCACCAGCATTTGGAACTTTTGAACTTGTTCCATAACCGGGCGAGAGTCAACCATCTTGTAGTCCATGCAGTTCGTGACTACAAATTTCCTAGTTCCAGCCTCGTCGGAACTGTATTTTTTTTCAAGTGCCTCCCAGATTTTCTTGGAGGTCTTTACATTCGAGTACACATTACTCAGGCTATCTTCTAGGCTACTTAACAGAAAACCTTTACACAGATAGTCCCCATTGTGCCAATTATCGTAGGCAGCGTGAACATGGAAACTAGTCTCATCCTTGTCCGGAATAGGTGGTTCGTCTTCCTTCACGAAGTTAGAGAAGCCAAGCATCGTGAGGTAGAAAAGCATCTTTTGTTGCCACCTCTTGAAGCCTTCTCCATTGAATTTTGGAGGCTTCTCTGCCGCCGCGGGCCTGATCCGTGAGTAGTGCACCAGCGCATTCATCGTTGGTACAAAAGTCCCCATCGAACCCATTGAATGGGTATTCAAAACAGTTGAATCTGTTTGGGGAGCAGTTGCAAACAAACTTGGAACCGAAGTTCCCATCATTCCAATGGGATGGGTCACAGCCGGAGCTGACATATTTTGGACCGAAGTCCCTATCCCAAAAGGGATCGTTCCAACAGCCGAAGTTGTAGATGAGTTCGACTGGGCCATGCGCTTTGTCAGCATCTCGTGTAAGAATTCAAGGGTTCCTGGGTTGATAATTAACCCAGGTTGAGTAGTGTTCATGATTGGCGAAGACACGCCAATTATTGAAGTGATCGTGACTGCAGGGGCAGTAGTCGTCGCCGAGGTAGTGGAGGTGATGGCCGGAATAGTGTCGCTTGTCAGAGTGCTTGAGGTTGACATCCTTTTCCAGTTATGGTGAATTACAGATTACAAAAATAAATTATTTCGTCTTGTGATTGTTAGAACTATTACAACTGATCGAGCACAAACAGGAACTTAAATAAGTAAATCACAAACTGGAAATAATATAAAAACAGAATGTATAAATCAAGCGTCAAGTCGAGTCGAGTAAGCACTCTGTCCGCAAGACGAAATAGCCCCGGTAGTGCCCTTCGGTTTTGGCTATTCYTCCCCAAAYATAAAACGACTTCGTCTCTGATATTACAYCARCGTAAATATCAGAGCTCCGGCGAACAGGATGAATATGGTCTGAGCTAAGTAAAGAAAAATAAAACAGAAAACAATATGCAGTGTGTATGAGTGTTCTTCATTTTTCCAGGTGCTTCAGGTATATTCTCGTGTATGGAGATAATGGAGCTCCTCGCCCTTTTATAGGGGTTCCAGCAGGGAAGGTTACAGCCTGTATTAATGTCATTAAGACATTCAAAAACGTCTAGCACCTGACAACATGAACCTGGACAGGTTCAGCGTGTCTATTCAAACGCAGTCAGGTGATTGGTCGAAGTAACGTCCATGCATGATTAAATAGCATGACGTTTGACCTGAACGGTCAGGAGTTACAAAATTCAAATGGGTCAAAACCACATGCGGCTATGCAATAATAAATAGCATGACGTTTGACCTGAACGGTCAGGAGTTACAAAATAATTGCAGGGGTCAAAACCACATGTGTCAAAAAGGTTAGCCAAGGTTGAACCAGAACCAGGACCCCACACGGACCACCTCAATCGGACCAGCCAATTCAGACTAATTGCCCAAGTCCCAGGCACAGAGCCCAGGACCCAGGACCGAGGTCCAAGGTCCGGGTCCGGGACTGGGCTCGGGCTCAGATTCGCTCAGCTCCGCCATCGGCTTCGCCGAAGGCGGACTGGCGAACCCAAGTCCAAGAGCCCGAGTGAGCTTCGTTTACATAAAGCCCACAATACCCGATGGCCCACTTTATGTCCACTCATTAAAAGTTAAACACTTTTAAACTCCCTTCCACATTGAATATTATTCAATGTGGGATAAACTTTAATACACTTAAGCAACCGTTCAACTTCAAAGCATTATTTCTCACTCACCAATAATTGGATTGGAGAAATTCAAAATGCTATGATCATCTACCCGACATGTAGAATAATCTTATATAATTCATTAACATGAATTATCGTTGTACCAATTAATTAGAATAAATCCAATTTACAACACATCTTGCCCAAGAAGAGAGTTGTGTTCTTGAAAGTGTGCAACAACGCAACTTTATACACATCTGTGAACTTCCTACCTACTTCACTGGTCAGAAATATACGCCGACCTTCGATCAATCCTTCACCTCGGCCGATCTGCTTTCCTTCCGCGATCCCTTGTTTGCGACCTGTTTGAACTGTATTCTCTAATCGTCTTTGATTTTCTTCTACCTTAGTCACGAAACCTCCTAGTCAGAGAGCCTCAACCTACATAGTCTCCAGTCGACTCTTGGCAATGTTGAGTTCATCTTCCCGTTCAGATAGCTTGTGTGTGGCTACATCTGATTCTCCTTGGGTTAAGGAGATCAACTGTGTTTGTTTCTCTGCTTGGGTTGTCAGTTTGTCGACAGTCTTCTAGAGCTCGCCATTTGTGGTGGTCGCAGAAAAGTAGTTGGACAATGTATCTACCAGAGGTTCAAACTGTGATATGAAAAGTATGTAAGAGTAAATCAATAATAATAAATAAAAAAAGAGAGAATAAAAATATTTAAGGGAGCTATTCTAGGAATTTCAATTTACCTGGGTGATCATTCGCTTTTGGAGAAGGGATCTGAACTGCTCAGCGTTGCTACATTGCGCTAGACTTTTTTCCAAGTCTGGGGGACTCAGAGCGGAGGCCTCTGAAGCTTTTCAGAGGCGCCGACATTTTGGGATCAGAGGAGTTTGCTGGGGAGGGGTGCGTACGCGGGCTGCTCTCTTTCCCTTTTACCGTAATCATCAAATCTCTAAGAGACGTCCGATCCTATGGGTCGCTGGACATCTCTTGGCCATTTTTTGCTTCCATGGTTCAATCCAACTCCTTGTCCATTTCAAAATCCAGAGGTTGCACCATCGATGTCACCGCCGGGTTAGGATCGGCCTGGATGATGGTTACTCCTTCGGAGATCGATGAGATACAATCGTCGATGATAGCCTTTGCAAATAGGAATGAATACGTTATTTTGTTTTATTATAACAGGGAGGTCGAGGGAATTCATGATTAAAGAGAGCTACCGAACTCAAGTCTGGTCAGAGGATCATCTATAGGTTGCGAGTCAAGACCTACAAATGAAAAGACTCTTCCCCACTTTGTAAGCTCCAGCACATTGAAAGGGCACTTACTCCATTCAGAGAGCTGGGTAGAGTATCGTTGGTAGAGTTCGAAGTGCTTTTTGGAAGAGAGGGGTGAATCTTGTTTAGGGGTATAGTGTTGCAGTTTGGTAGTGAAAGGCCAGGGCTCAGTGTTGTGAATGAAGAAAAATTTGTTTAGCCATTCGGGCACTTTCGATGATGGATTTACCAAAAAGTGCAGTTTTCCGAGGTGGTTGGAAAGGTAAAAGGAACCTTTTTGATATTTTACTTGAAAACAAAAATAAAAGAATCCTAGGTCAGGTAGAACGTTGTAATATTCAGATAAAATTACGTATCCGGTTAGGAACCTAATGGGATTAGGAGTCATTTCGAGGAGAGGGACCTAATACTTGTTCGCCATCGATACAAAGAACCAGTGAGGAGGAAACCTAAATCCTACCTCAAGGAGCTCATCGAAGAATGTGATATGGTTAGGGTAATGATGATCTGGATCAGATCAAAGGACATTAGACGTGACCAATTTGGCAGTTTCGAGGAGGTTAAGTGCTCTCTCAATATCTTCAAGTTTTTCCCTATCAGGGAGCACCCATGGGTTCTGTGAGATTACTCTAGTGATTTGAGGTAGAGGATCCAGGTCGGCAAGGGCTGATGGAGGTACTCTGGTTACGAGGTTATCAAAGAAGTGCTCAGAATGGGAGGTTGAAGGTTTTATATGGAAATACCTTCAGGGATATTTTCGGTATCTGGTTGAGTGAAAGAGGTGTTTTCTACTATGTTTTCGGTTAAAGCTCTAGCTTCAGAATGAGCCCTAGTTTGAGCTTCAAGCTTGATCCAACTAATTTCACTCTGCGGTTTGTCCATTAAACCAGGTTGGGATGCAGAAGGGTTTCTTCTTGTTCTTTTGCAGATTAAGGGGGTTTCTTCTGAACCATTGACATAAGAGATTTATGAAGAAGGGTTATGGTTTTGAGAATTGGGATTAAATGAAGCTGTATTCATTATCAACCAACTACTAGACAACACAAAAACAATGTTCATACAATTCAGCAACCTAGCAATTTATAAGAAAATTAAAGTAATTACTATGGAGATACAGGGTCAGGGGGACTTACCCATTGTTTTGATTTGAAGGATTGATGAAGGCAGGTTGAGCTTCATGGGTTTTTGCAGAGATTTGCGAAGGAGCTTTTTACAGAAGAAAAATGGTGTATTTTGCTTGTGTTTAGTGAGAATGGGGATAAGTCATGGTAGACGAAGTGTTTGTATTGGGCGGCGCAGAGGAAAAGTTGAAAAGATAAAAAGGTTTTTTCGAAAGCCAAGAGAGTTGGTAGGGTTTTATTGTAGGCCTTTCGTTTGTTGGGCCCACATGATTATATATATTACAAGAAAGGCGGGTGCTTACACGTGTCCGACATGTTACAATGGTGCATTTAATGTTATTAAGTGAGAAGTGATGGCTGATGATTTCACTATTTATTAGGCAGCACGTTGGATTGACTTTGAGACTTTTGCTTATAATTACATTCTACTTGGTTTCCTACCTCAACCAACCAGAATGTGGGGGACTAGCTGATACAACATCAAATATTTACGTTAACTACATGCAGGTATTTTTGGTAAAGCGATCTCATTCCTTATTAGGTGCAATCTTTCTAGGGGTTAAGTGAGTTGTTTTATAAGGTGACGAGCTGACATATAGGAGTGACAAGCTCTTATGTGAGGTAGCGACCTCTACTAATTTAAGTGTTATTATACCAGCTCGACATTGAGTAGTAGCTCGATGTTGGGTTATGGGTCTTGTGATTTCTGGGCCTTCTCACGCTAATGCAAGTTATTTTATGGGGTCCCGGTGGACTGAATTTATTGACAGGCCTGGAGGCCTATGAAAGTGAATAGGCCCAGCGGCCTATAGTTATTATGACAATTTAATGAGAATCCTAGTTTATGGGAACTTAGCATATATGAAGAATTCTAATTTTAAGTCGATCGCTATTTATGATATTACAATTATAGTGGGAAAGGGAACCCTAGATTGGAGTTATTTTTCTTATTATAAATAGAGGACCCATGCTTCATTTTTTACCCTAAGTTGATTGGATATCCTATGTTGCTAAGCATATTTTATTTCTTAAGCCCTAATTTAATTTAGGCATCGGAGGGCCTACGCCGGGGTAATCCTCCGTCTTTGTTAGGTTTTGTTTTGCAGGTTCTATCAGGTCGTCAGGAAACTCTTGGGGATCAATCAGATCGTTGCACGTATAGGTCGTTGATTTTATATTTAATGTCAGGAACCATTTTTCTTGAAACACCAATCTTTTTTATCGGAACAGTAAGTATACATATTACCTGTATATAATATGAATTTTAAACATATTTCATATTTAAGGTTTGTTCCAATTATTCATCTTCTTTCTGTTTCGTTTGTACTTGATATGAAAACGACTCGAGTCCAAGTTACTTATGTACTTGATTTTATATATTACCACAACAATAACATAGCAGTCATAGTTTTAAAAGGCAAAATCATAGCGCATCGGGATTATATAGAAATACAAACCTAGACCGTCAGATCGACTTCCAATCCAGCGATTAGTGATTTCAGAAAAAATTTGACCGTTGGGGGATACAGCAAGAAGGCCATAACCTTAGTTATATTCTCTCGTTCATCAAAATTCCCCATATTTTTTCTCAGATACCAGAGAAGGAGAAAGAGAGAGAGAGAGACAGAAGAAGAAGAAGAGGCTTAAAGATTTTTCCGAAGGATTTTGGGATAATGGCTTCAAGAAAACAGGCGGTTCAACAGCAAAATATTGGTATTGAAACATGATGCGTTGCGTGTGTGTGTGTTTTCATCAAATAACGTGTGTTATTATCATCTACCATGGTTCTGCGTATTGGATTGATTAATGATTTATGATGTGATAATGGGTTCTTGATAATCAATAATTGCTCATCAAAATGACGCGCACACACACACACATTGTGGTTTTAATTATAATCATGTATTGTGGGTTTAAGTTTTGTAAATCCTTTAGTTTTTACTCTGATCAGATTCTTGTTTTCTACTCTTTATTGATTTTTCTTCCTTTTTAAGATTCAACCCATAGTCCTCCACCTCCTCCTCCTCCTTCTTCTCATTTAATTTATTGGTGAAATTTTGCAGGAGAGGCACGAGTCCAAGGGTGCTATCAAGCAGCAGAACATGGCAGCAGCAGGAAAGACAAATCGTCGAGCAATGCTGACATCCAAAATCTGGTTACCATTCGTAGGGTGAATGGCAAGCAAATTCCTCAAGTTTCTCGACCTGTTACAAGATAATTAATAATAATCCCACAGATCTATTTTCTATTCAAAAATAAAATAGAATGATTGAACTCTGAATAAATAGAATAATTGAACTCTTTAATATGATTATTCGGTGAATACTTTTTGATATGTAATTTCTTGGTGTTCTTTCAGAGATTAAAATGCACAGCTACTCGCAAATTCTAAGGCTGAAAATAATAAGGTTTTTATTCTATTCTAGTTTGAATTATTTGAATATTATTATTTATGTTTTCTTAACAAGCACTTTGATTATATATGTTCTCTGAATTATTATAGAACCCTTTGGCTGCAAATGGAAATGAAGCCAATGGGTGTAGGCCCGAGAAGAAGCCCGTGGCCCAGAATCCGATACAGAGAAAGGCTGTTAGCATCAAACCTAAGACAACTGAGATCAAATCTAAATCAAATGGAGTTGAAGAGAATAATCAAAAGGCAGTAGAATAATCATCGAAAACAAAAAAATCTGACGCTTCAACCCTCACAGCAAGAATCAAGGTAACGTATAAGCTTTTTTTTGGTGATCGAAGAGTTTTTTTTTTAAGTTTTTTTTAATAAAAATATGTTCCTTGATTCTTGCAGGCCGCTTGTGGGCTGAATAACAAATCAAAAATGGCCCAAATAGTCGATATCAAAGCGGCCGATGCCGATAATGACTAGGCAGTTGTCGAATACGTGGATGAAATGTACACATACTACAAGTCTGCTGAGGTTAGTGAAAATTCGAAATAAAATGTTATTAGTATTAATATAGTTTCTATTTATTTATTAATATAGTGAATGTTCAAAATAAAATGTTATTAGCATTCTACAAGTCTGTTGGGGTGAATGCAGAATTAGGGCAGGGCTTATAATAATTACATGGACTCACAGCCCGAGATTAATGGAAAAATGAGAGCGATTTTAATCGATTGGCTCGTTCAAGTTCACCACAAATTCGAGCTTTCTCAAGAGACCCTTTACTTAACCATTAACATCGTCAATCGTTATCTTGCGTCGAAGATGACTTTGCGTAAGGAGCTGCAATTAGTCGGGATGAGTGCAATGCTTGTAACCTCTAAGTACGAAGAAATCTGGGCCCCTGAGGCGTGTGTTGCATAATAAATATATATAAAGTCATCTAAAACATTCTTTATTTTAAAAAATGTTTAACTTTGAAGTGTTATTGTTATTGCAGGTAAATGAGTTAGTGTGCATCTCAGATAGTGTTAATAATTAGATTTATTATAATTAAAGATTGTAAATTAGATTTATTCTAATTAATTGGTATAGCGATAATTCGATTTAACGAATTTTATAGGCTCGTTCTACGTGTCGTGTAGATAATTATAACCTTTTGAATTTCTCAATTCCATTTATTGGTGAGTGAGAAATGGTGTTTGAAAGTTGGATAGGTGCTTAAAAGTGAGTTTATCCCACATTGTTAGTTATCCAATGTGGAAAGAAATTTAAAAGTGTTTAACTTTTAATGATTGAACATCAAGTGGACCCAGTGGGTTGTGTGGACTTTGTGTAAACGAAGCTCGCGCGGGCTCTTGAACTTGGGTTCGCCAGTCCGCCTTCGGCGGATTCGAGCGGATCCGAGCCCGGTCCCGAACTTCGGATTTGGGCAATTGGTCCGAATTGGTTGGTTCGTGTGGGGTTCCGGTTCCGATTCAACCATGGCTAACCTTTTAGCCGCATGTGGTTTTGACCCCTGATTGATTTTTGTAACTCCTGACCATTCAGGTCAAACGTCATGCTATTTATTATTGCATGGACGTTACTTTGACCAAACACCTGACTGCGTTTGAATAGACACGCTGAACCTGTCCAGGTTCATGTTGTCAGGTGTCAGACGTTTTGAATGTCTTTATGACATTAACTTTGGTTGTAACCTACCTCTCTAGAACCCCTATAAAAGGGTGAGGAACTCCAGCATTTTACACACACGAAAATCACCTGAAACATACAAGCATTCAGCATATTTTACGTTTCTGCATTTTCTTATCTACGTAGCTCGGTCCAGTTTCTTTGAGTTCGCCGGAGCTCTGGTTTCTAACAGTGCTGTTAAACCAGAGACGAAAAGTCATTTTACCCTTGGGGACGAATTGCCTAAACCGAAGAGCACTACCGGGGCAATATCGTCTTGCGGGAAGAGATTTTCTCGACTCGACTTGCTTGATACTTTTGTTTATTTTTCCAGTTTACAATTTACAATTATTCTCCGTTTGTACTCGAATCAGTTGTAACTTATTCCAACATTCGCAAGACGATATTTCTTTTGTAATTTTTTATTGTAATACCCTGACTGGAAAAGGATGTCAACTTCCACCACTCCGATCAGTTCGACCGCTCCTGCCATTTCATCCACCATCGCGACGACCACGACGACCACTGCCCCCGCAGCCACGAACACCATGACGATTGGCATGTTTACGCCAATCGTGAACACTACTCAACCTGAGTTAATTATCAACCCATGAACTCTTGACTTCTTACTCGAGACGTTGACCAAGCGCATGGCTCAGTCGAACTCATCCACAACTTCGGCTGTTGGAACGATCCCTTTTGGGATAGGGACTTCGTTCCAAACGATGTCAGCTCCAGCTGTAACCCATCCCATTGGGATGACGGGAACTTCGGTTTCGAGTTTGTTTACAACTGCTCCCCAAACAGATTCAACTGTTTTGAATACCCATTCAACGGGTGCGGTGGGGACTTTTGTACCAACGATAAACGCGCCGGTGCACTCCTCTCGGATCATGCCCGCGGCGGAGAAGCCTCCAAAATTTAATGGGGAAGGCTTCAAGAGGTGGCAACAAAAGATGTTGTTCTACCTCAGGATGCTTGATTTCGCCAACTTCGTGAAGGAAGATGAACCACCTACTCCGGACAAGGACGAGACCAGTTTCCATGTTCACACTGCCTATGATAATTGGCACAATGGGGAGGACTATATGTAAAGGTTTTCTTTTAAGTAGCCTAGAAGATAGCCTGAGTAATGTGTGCACTCGGATATAAAGACCTCTAAGAAAATTTGGGAGGCACTTGAAAAAAAATATAGTTCCGACGAGGCTGGAACTAGGAAATTTGTAGTCACGAACTTCATGGACTACAAGATGGTAGACTCTCTCGCCCGGTTATGGACCAAGTTCAAAAGTTCCAAATGCTGGTGAATGATGTCCACGCTGAGGGGATGGTGTTACCGAATGCTTTCACGGCCGCTGCCATGATTGACAAGCTTCCACCAAGTTGAAAAGACTTCAAGACGTAGCTCAAACATAAACGAAAGGCGATGTCTCTTGAAGACGTTATCCGGAAGGTACGAATTGAATCCGAAGTTCGTGTTCAATACAAGAATCCGAAAAGTTCGGATGAACCTCGGGTGAATTTGCTTGAACGAGGAGAGAACTCGAAGAAAAGGCCGCGTCCCGYCAACTCGAAGCCTAAAGCTCCTTCTTCTAAGAAGTTTGAATGTAAATGCTACAATTGCAATTATCCTGGACACATGTCAAAGGATTGRCGCAAGCCAAAGCAGAAGAAGGCTAGGGCAAATGCACACATTGCCGAGAGAGAGCTGACAAATGATGACCTCGTTGCGGTTATCACTTAAGAAGCTAACATGATCGAGAACCGTGGTCAATGGTTTATCGACACTGCTGCAACCGCTCATGTGTGTGCTGATCGGAGCTTGTTCTCCAAATACCTTCCTTGTGAGGGAAGGAAGTTGAACATGGGAAATCAAGCTTCTTCGGAAGTTGCTGGTACTGGTACGGTTGTCCTCAAAATGACTTCCGGCAAGGAGATCACTCTGAATGAGGTGCTGCACGATCCGGACATCCGGAAGAACTTAGTCTCTGGTTCAATACTAGTTAGTCGTGGCTTTAGACTTATATTTGAGGCTAATAAGTTTGTACTGTCTAAGTTTGGAACACCACTGGGTAAGGGTTACCTTACGGATGGTTTGTTCAAACTGAGTGTAATGGCGATCCGCCCAAAACCAGTCATTAATAAAATTGCTTCTGATTCCTCTTACTTGAGTGAGTGCTCTAGTTTATGGCATTGTAGATTAGGCCACGTTAATCTAAATGCAATAAAA
>BMAC01009130.1:0-10703 GCA_014905375.1 Phtheirospermum japonicum
ATTCTATTTCTCGTCATGGGAACTTTGGCCAACAAACGACCATTTTCATCTTTCATCGTCAAACTTTTATTTTTCAAATGAATGTCATAATTTTTCTCCTAGAGTTGTCCCAAACTCAAAATATTACTCTTCATGGCTGGAACGTAAAAGACATTCGAAATGAATTGATGACTTCCATCTTTTGAACGAATTAAAATCGTACCTTTCCCTTTGACTTGAACTTTGGAAGAATCTCCAAAAGTTATGTCACCATCGATTGATTCGTCAAGTTCCATAAAAAGATCTCGTTTTCCAAAAATATGGCTACTTGCACCGGAATCAAGATAACATTGGTTCCCCTTCTCGTCTTGATTATTTTTGCATGCAAGAAGCAAAGTGGGGTTCACTTCTTCTTTCTCGTTGGTCTCCATAAAATTGTTTTTCTCTTCGACATCGTTCTTACACTCTCACGCATAATGACCAAAGCGATGACAATTATAACACTCAATATTAGACTTGTCATACCGTTGTTCATTTGATCGGTATCCTCCACCTCTCGAACTTCTTCCTCGTCCACGGCCTCTTCCTCGATTCTGGACTACATTGTTATTATTGTAACTAGATGTATAACTATTTTCGCCAAATGACGAATAGTTATATTATGACTGTGTCCGCCTCTTCCACGACCTCGAAATTGCCCTTGTCCACGACCACCTCCGCGACCTCTTCGAGAAGTGCCTTGACTTGTCTCCTTCTCTTTCAATGATAACTTTGCTTTTAAAGCATGTTCCACCGATTCTTGATTTGGCTTCTTTAATCTTTCTTCATGGGCTTGTAATGAACCATCAAGTTCATCAACGGTCATGGTGTCCAAATCCTTGGATTCTTCGATGGCAATCACCACATAATTAAATTTTGGATATAAGGATCTCAAAATTTTCCCAACGATTCGTTCATCGTTGATATTTTCTCCATATCTCTTCATTTGATTTGAAACCGCCAACACTCTTGAAATATAATCCGAGATCGATTCGGAATCCTTCATATTTAAGGACTAGAATTCACCCCGTAGTGTTTGGAGACGCACTTTCTTCACTTTGTCTACGCCTTTCAATGATGCTTGAAAATTTTCCCATACTTGCTTGGAGGTAGTTGCCGCAACAACTTTCTCGAACATCTTCTCATCCAAACTTTGATGAATGAGTGTGAGCGCCTTTTGATCCTCTTCTTGGCATCATTTGATGTTCCTTCTCCTCCCTCGACGGAGTCCCACACTTCATAGGCTCCAAGCAAGGCTTTCATTCTTATGCACCAATTATCATAATTATCTTTGGTGAGTGATGGAACAACGAATGGTGTTCTTTTCGTCATTTTTAAATTTATTTTTTTTTTCACTCAAACTTTCGTCTCTCAAAATACAAATGGCTCTGATACCAAATTGTTAGAAAATGGAGAACATATAAAATAATACTAAACTCACAAAATATAGAAGTGGAGGAATAAAACTTCATAATATATTATTCTTGATACTTTTTCCCACTCTTACAAATGACTCCAAGACTTGGAGTATTTATACATGAATGAAAAACACCCTTCATCTTCATGTAAATAAATATGATAACTCAAGAGACTCAAACTAATTAACTCTATCTAAATAATTAGGACCAACCAAGAGACTATGTCCAATTAAATTAGAATATAGACCAACAAAAAATATTAAAAGAAAAAACTCTTTAAATCCATGCAATGAATTTGGTTTATTATTTTCAACAATAATTGGGTTGTTTGTTTTTTTTTCTTATTATTGCGAATATAATTATTCAGAGGATCGTGGGTAATATGAAAGAGGATTTTTTTTCGTGGGATGATTTTAGAAGCGCATATCACGATTCATACCATGCAGAACGGAGATTTCGTTCGTGTCAGATTTAGGGCAGTCTGGTCACTTTAATCAAATTTTTATGATTACATGGTAAATATTTGATCTAAATGGGAAGAGAAAAAGTTGATGCATTATATGGCAATTATTAGTTATTAAAGTGTAGTAAATGATAAATTTCCCTATAATTTATTAATTTATATTAGAAAAATTAAAATTTATATTTTATGT
Organism: Phtheirospermum japonicum; assembly: GCA_014905375.1. Lineage (NCBI taxonomy): Eukaryota > Viridiplantae > Streptophyta > Magnoliopsida > Lamiales > Orobanchaceae > Phtheirospermum > Phtheirospermum japonicum. The sequence goes on from BMAC01009130.1 coordinate 2,090, forward strand.
ATAAATTTTTTAAATATTCTATACGATAAATATATGTTTTTTATGTGTAATGAATATGCATGAATTTTATATTAATTATATAATGTATATTGAATATTAATTGTATTAAATATATATATTTATTACACAAAACCCTACATATTTATTTTTGATGGGATGCAACAATCTCGTCGATCAAATTTAACGATTACTTCGACTGTACCCGCTTACACTTTCATGTTGAACGGATCTCGATGCCAAGTCCATAGAAAAATTCTTATTACTAACAATTATTTTTATCACATATAACACATATATTTATACCAAAATTTATATTTCTTCCATAAAACATACATATGAAACAAACCAGGTGCACAGCATATTCCATATCATTAGGTTGGCTTCAGGGGCGGATCTAGAACTCTAAGTTTGGGGAGGCCGCTATAATAAAAGACAAAAATAATTATATAGAAAAATAAGAACTAAGATTTTTGAAAACCAATGTTTATATTGATAAGTAAGAAAATTAAAAGTTTTTGAAACATTCAATCAAATATGTGTGTTATTTAAGTGATGATGTGAAAACCAAAGTTTATATTGATAAGTAGCATTATACCAGAAAAATAGAAGGCCAAATAAAATCTTTGTTGATGTGAAAATTAAAATTTATATTGATAAGTAGTATTATAGCAGAAGAAAAAAAGCGAAATGAATATATTTGTTGTTGAGTTTTATGTTGATATCAAATAGAATAAGTTCAACAAGAAGAAAGGGATAGAAAAAAAAAAGAAGAAGAAGAAGAATCTCATCAATATGAATTGAACCCTGCAGCTATTGTAAACATAAAATGTATGTTTACCATTAAACCATGTTAAATAAATACAAAATTATAGAGGCCAAGTTCTATATAATCTCAATATTACAATTAATTTTATATAATAATAGGGGGTTTTAAAAATCTTGGGGAGGCCGTGGCCCCCCAAGGGTGGCCATAAATCCGCCCCTGGTTGGCTTGGTGAAAGTAATTATTTGTTGTGTTCAACCATGTATGTCTGTTTCTTTTTCTTTATTTATAAATTTTCCCGTACTTCACATTTAACATTATTATTATTATATTTAGTCAGTTTTGTTTAATGTTAGTCAACGTATATAAAGTAGCCATCAAATGTATATTGTGCATTAATTAATTTATATCCTAGGATTCGCAAGCAAAATGGATCTAGTCAAATGCCCTAATTTATTTCTTCCAACATTAATAATGATTTTTATACAATTATAAGTACCAAGTTGTGCGAGTGTGAGTTTGATTACGGTTGAGAAGATTTTTTTTTTCTATTTTAATGTCAAATTTTAAGGTCAAATTTCAAAGAGTTTTACTTGAGACCCACACGCTATTCAATTTAGAATTCATATACTTTTCAAAATATTATTTCATTCGAATGTGAATTTAAAATGCAAGTGTTAGAAATGACAGCGTGATACGACATCAAGTATTCACCCTGGCAATAAGTAAGTATTTTTGGTAAAGCGACCTCATTCTTTAGAAGGTGCACTCTTTTTAGGGGTTGAGCGAGCTGTTTCGTATAATAGCAATCTGACAAATAGAAGTGGCGAGCTCTTATGTGAGGTGACGACCTATTTTGATTCAAGTATTATTATGTTAGCTCGACGCTAAGTAGTAGCGCGGTGTTGAGGCTGAGTCTCGTGATTTGTGGGCTTTCTCAGGTTAATGCAAGCTATTTTATTGGGTCTCGACAGACTGAATTTATAAACGGGCTCAGAGGCCTATGAATATGAATATGTCCTGCGGCCTAGGGGTATTCTGGTAATTAAAATGAGAATCATATTGATTATGGGAACTTGGCAAAAGAAAGAATCTTAATTCTGAGGCGGTTGTTATTTATGGTATTGTGGTTATAGTAGGAGATGGAACACTTGATTGGGGAACACATCTCTCATCTATATAAAGAGGACTCAGGACTCATTCTTTTCTCTAATTTGATTTCGTATCCTACGTTCTAAGCATGTTTAGAGATCTCTCTCACTTCAAACTCTCTCGCCTATTTTCTAAGCCCTAATCTAACTTAAGGGGCCTACGCGGGGCCCATCCTCTGCCTTGACTGGGTTTTGTTTTACAGGATCTAACAGGTCGCCAGGAATTCCTTGGATATCAATCAGGTCGCTGGGTTGCTATTTAAAGTTATTCAGGTCGCTGACTCCGCATATAAGGTCAGTACCCCATATTCTTGAGGCACCAATCTTTTTGGTCGCATCAAGTGGCGTCGTCTGTGGAAAGAGGGACATCGAGGTCTTGAGCGAAAGACGTGAGATTTATTCATAAAAAAAATGGAGAGAAGAAAGAAAAAGAAAGAAGGAATTATGAAAGGAAGGGTAGGCACGCCGCAAATTTTGGATTTGGAGAAGATGCAAATGAGAAAAAAGAGGAATATGTAGAAAACGGACAAACACCGTCACAAGCACATGTGGTGCATCAAACCACCACTACACCGCTACCTCTGCCAGAAAAAGAAAACAATAAAATCAGAAGAAGGCAAAAGAAAGGAACCTCGAGAGTGATCAGATAGAAAGTTGTCCATATAAGGACAAAGGAATGGAGAGAGATGTCGGGTAACGAACCCTATTATGTTGATAAAGGGCTCTTTGATAGCCTGATAGGGTTGGTATCGCCAGAAAAATAAGAGGAGCTAGATGCAATACTAACAGGCAAAGCGCGAAACAGTAACAAAGGAAAAGGAAAGGTTGAGAAGGAGGAAGAAAAAAATGAAAAAAGTAGGATGGAAGCATGACGAGTATGTACCAGAGGATCTAACTGAGGGGCAGAAAAGAAGTGAGAAACCTCACCATGGACACCGAGTGAAGATCTAATCAAAAATTTAAGTAAATACAGATGTCCAATTGAATTCTCAACATCATCTGACGAAGATTATGATAGAGATCGCATGTACGTGGATGGCGGATTGCAAGGCCGGAATTACAAACAAAAGAATCCACAAAAGGGGCGGAGCATTGCGGTAGAGTTAGGCGAGCTGTAGGGAAAGAGTCGAAGAAGAAATCTCATAAGCGCTGAGCTCGGTGTTATGAGTAGGACGACAACAGTGATAGTGATCAGGATATGTTTATGGATAACACGATAAAAAAGAGATTGTATAAGAACTATAAGAACTGGGGTAGACGTTATGAAGAAGAGACGAATGAGGATATAGAACCAGGAACGCGAGAGATTAGGGATATGCAAGAGGCGTTGTCGGCATTGCAAAGACAGGTCACTGGAACAGGGCCTGAAGAATCTACAGGACATCTTTTTTCAGATAGGATACACAGATGTCGTGGCCTGTCGAGATTTTTTGTCCACATTAAGAGGAATAGCACAAAATTGTTTTCATCATCTAGCGTCGGGATAAATCACCAACTTCCAAGTTATGAAAGCATCTTTCTTAAAGTATTTTGCTAGCGCCAAACTAAACACGAAAATCGCTCAATCCCTTTTTCAGATGGTACAGAGGTCGGGAGAGATTTTGAAGGATTATGTCAATCGATTCACTAAGGCTACACTGTAAGTACCTACAGTCACAGATGAGATGAAGGCTAGAGCACTCAAAGAGGGGCTAAGAAAAAAAGATCTACGTAAATCTCTATCCAAGAGACCTACACGAACATACAAGGAGGTCCTAGACCGATGTGGTAAATACATAAAGGTGGAGGAGACTGAGGATGAGTTCAGATTACGATTTGGAGAAGAGTTCGCGAGGCTGGAGAATTTTATTCCTAAAAGGTTAGAGTCCAGAAGGGAACCGAGGTGAACTGTTCGGGGTCTTTAAACTACGGGAACCGGCGACAAAGAGACAGTTAGGATCGAGAGATGAGATTGGAGAGAAGACGAATTTACACCCTTGGCATACCCGGTTGCAAAAGTATTTACGATCATGGAGCGACAGATATCTGATGTCATCAGGTGGCCGGAGAGCTATTCGCGACCTCCCTCTAACCCCAAATCCGAGTTCTTTTGAAGGTTATTACAGAAGATGAGCTGACTGCCATGGGCTTAAAATACTCAACGTGATTCCAGAGGCCCGCGCGGTACCTCTCCCCAGAGGCTCAACCTTTTTACCGAGACAATGTACTGGTTTTGCCCTGCCTTGGGCTCCTCAGGGGAACGGCTCCAGCTCCTGACCAGGTTTGGGTAGGGTTGGCCTAGTCCCCTCTTCACCGTCAATTCCATGAATAACGACAAGCTCCCCGCATTTAACCGGGTCGGCCTGCCTGAACTCGGAAGGGGACATGAGCGTAACTCCACCGTAACCATTTGGAGCCATTCATGCCACAATCCACTAGAAATTGTCCGCCTCACGTTGCCCCTATCACGCGGGGCAGGACATTCTCCCCCACCGAAAATTGTGTACTCCCTCGTACATGGCCACTCACCCGAGGGGACCAAAACTTACGACCCATTCCTTGCATGCCCCTTGCACCAGGTGCCCCTCGCACCACAACACCCTCGGAGGGCCAGGGGGTTTCCCAAAATCCGTCTGACAAGCTCTCCCCTTTCCAACTCGATCATGATGTGAGGGCCCCTCGCCAGCTCGACATCATCTCCTATAGTGTGAGTGCAGGACGATACGAGAAACAAGCTAGCACGGCTCTGATACCATCTGTCACGGGCTTAGAATTTTGAATGTGATTCCAGAGGCCCATGCGGCACCTCTCCCCAGAGGCTCAGCCTTCTCACCTGAATAATGTACTAGTTTTGCCCTGCCTTGGGCTCCTCAGGGGAACGGCTCAAGTTCCCGACAAGGTTTGGGTAGGGTTGGACTAGTCCCCTCTTCACCATCAGTTCCATGAATAGCGACAAGCTCCCCTCATATAACCGGGTCAGCCTGCCTGAACTCGGAAGGGGACATGAGCGTAACTCCACCGTAACCATCATGAGCCATTCATGCCATAATCCACCAGTAATTGTCTATATCACGTATACCTATCACGCGGGGCGTGACATGACGCTCTTAATGCTATTGGGAATAGGGAACTTGAGAGCCAAGAAGGATTTGAAATTTTTAATTATCAAAGGAAACTCGGCGTATAATGCAATAACTAGGCGACCCGCCCTCAACACTTTCCAAGAAGTCACCTCTACTTACCACATGAGAATCAAGTTTCCGGTGGGTGATAAGGTAGGAGAGTTTATATCAGAACAGCAGGTCGCCAGGTCATGCTACCAAATGACGGTCAGGAAGTGTATGAGTGAAAATAAGCGAGAAAGAAAGATGATGTACAAGAGGGAGTACTTAGCGCCAAAAAGATGAGGGAGGAAGAGAACTCCATTCGCCCTCATGAAGATTTGATGGAGATCTCACTAGAAGAGGGTCGCGTAGAATATACCCTTAGAATATGCATCCAGATGACGAAAACTATCAGGAGCGAGATGATAGTATTGTTGAGAGAATTTCGAGACATTTTTGACTTCTGAGATGGGGAATTACCAGGTGTATCTCCTGATATTGCCCAACATCATTTGAATGCAGATCCAGAAGCGAGGTTGGTGACTCAAACTTTTGTGCACTCCGTTTTTAATAAATTAATTTAAAAGCACGTCAGTTTTCTCGCAAGTGTACGAGGTAACTGTAGGGTGATGAGTTTGACTCGAGTCGTATCTCTCGAGGAAGCAGCTGTTCGGTCTTGCAGAAGTTTTTCTCAATTACGAATAACATACATATACATTTGGGGGTTTGAATAAATTGATTCGATCTTTATAAACTAAAACGATAATTAAACTGAAACTAATTAAACTAATTACTTTAATCTAGATTATCAATTACGAACTAAGCAGTAAACTAAAGCGGATTAAACTAATTATTCTAAATTATCAACTAAGAGCAATAACTAAATTATCGAATAACGCTACGAAGTTTAAAAGCTAATTAACGTAACTGAAGCATGAATTTAAGAAGCTATCACTAACATATGAATCCAAGAACTATTAACTACGCATAAACTAAATCGCATAAATAAACTAAATTAATCAATATCCAAAATACCAGCATAAAATGATTAAGCTAATAAAACTAGTCTAACATTAACAACGAAATTAACTAAGCAATTAACTAAGAAATTAACTAAAATTGTAGAGTACTTATTGTAACTACGACAAGCAATGAAAAGCTCCATCTATTCCGGAGATTGAACGCTAATATTGGGCGAAGATGGACTCTCGAGTGCGAAATTGGTGTTTTGGACGCGTAGAACTTCGATCCTTGATTCGCATCTCCAAATCTTGTTATAAGACGTGGATTTATTGTTATTGAATGCTAAAATACCCTAGGATAGTGTTGTGTCTTCGTGTCTGTCGTCTGTGTCTCAAAATCCATAAAAATGAGGTTTTAAATAGACATTAGGAGTCTTGGCGCACAAGAAACCCTAATTTCTGAATTCTGGGCCGTCACGTCGGCGGAGCGTCGACTGACGCGAGCAGGCACTCGGCGGATGTCGGCAGTCTTGGTCGGCAGAGCTCGGCAGGTCTGGTCAGCAGGTGCGCGCGTCGGCTGGCAGGTGCGTCGACGGGGTACATCGACATCGACGCTTCAGAACGTAGCGTCGGCGTTGGGTCGACAATGGTGCGTCGACATCGACGCTTCAGAACGTAACGTTGGCAGAGCGTCGTCCTTGCATCGACTGACACGGACCATGGCTCGCTGGCACGGCTCACGTCGACGGTCGCGTCAGTCGACGCGACTGAGCGTCGGTCTCCATTTCTCGATCGTTTGCTACTCGTTTCACCGGAAAGCTTGTTCTTCTACTCTTGAATATCGAACTTCGTCTTTTACGCGCTAAACTCTTCCGGTTACTTAGCTGTAAGGTGAAAACCAACGAAACATCACCTAATTGCATCAATTAAGATCAAAATGTGGTAAAATAAGCTGGAATTATAAAATTACGGAATCAGGACTAAATCATCCAACTTATACCAAAAACAAATATAAAAACGAACTAAAAAGCTAATAAAAATAAGGACAAATCTACTATAATCAACTACCCCACGCTTTATTGGTTTGTTCGTCCTCGAACAAACGATAATTTCGAAGTATAACTAGAATGAAAATAAGTTCAAGCTAAGAGTCATGCTATGCTACATACGTAATTTTGAAAATAAAGGTACAAGTCACGCAACGCCAAACACTTGACCATTGTTAAATTGTCGCTTCAAAATAAAATCATGCTTCCTCACGAGGGATAATAAATATAAATACGCTCAAAAGCACTCAAGTATTTTCTGCATGGGACGTGTATACACTCAAATCATACAATTACAAGCACAGTAAATAAGCACAGAAAATCAATCTCTTTTCAATCGCAAATTAAGTGTGCTATCAAAACTAAGAATCAGAAAAGGTCTTCGCGGGTTGTAATGTAAGGCTTTTTGGACGGGTATGGTATATATAAGTCGTGTGGCTAAATGACTCACCCAACCTAATCTAATCACGAAACAAATTGCTTCACCTCGTACAAAAATAAAAACCTCACTAAACACTCATAACTTAGCCTTTTCAAATATAGGCTATTTCCCAACTCGCAAACCGTAAACCGACTATAGGCTCAAACCACTTAAGCACAACTCTTTTGCCTTTTAAAAATAAGGCTTCAAGAAAATAAACAATAAAATACAAGCCTTTATTAGCGCGTAGGCAATGACTAACAAAAATTCACCAAGACTCACCATCCTTATTTTTCTTTTTCTCTTTTTTTATTTCCCCTTTCATTTTTTATGGGGTAATTTTTTCTTTTTTTTTTCTTTTTTTTATTATTATTATTTTATTTTTTTTGAATGGTGGTCCTTAATTACAGAAACTCATAAAATCATAAAATCCTTAATAAAATTCTCCAAAACACTAATAACCAATAAAATAAAGAACTCCTACCCCACGCTTTTAATGGGTTAGTAGGGGTTTCAAAAACACTCATGGCTAAAGGAAATGGATTATTGGCTATGATTGACTCATTCGAAATTTATAGTGGCTAAAATATTTGGATATGGCCGGAATAAGGTTTATTATGCGCCTTAACTTCATTTTCAAAGTCGACTACAAACAGCGGTTTCAAAGAGATATCAAGACTGAAACTTATTCAAGCAGATGCAATGAAGATAAATACTCAGGCTACTCACTGGCTTTTGCATGAAAATTTTTGAATTGACGCTGTTTTTAAGGTTTTGCAAAATCGATTGCGTCCAAGTACCATTTTACAATATATAATAATAAATTTTGAAAAATTGTGCACTTATTCACGCTCAAAGATGAAAACAAATAATCATACTTAGTCAACTTCGACAGGCATGCCATACAAACACAATTAAGCGTAGAAATAGCAATTAATCACGTTTAAGCATATAATTATTACAGGCCAATAAATAAAATTACACAATTAATCAATACAAATCACACTCGACCACCCCCCTCTCTAAAAATCCGGGCAATCTCCGGATTGCCACAATTACATCCAAAAATCAAAAAGAGGAAGGAAAAAGAAAACATCCCTGAAATAATAGTAGTCGAGCCGCTAGTCGTGATTTATGTAATTGGCCACTTCTTCAACGTACGTGATATGAAATGCCCTAAAAGAAAAA
>BMAC01009178.1:0-2500 GCA_014905375.1 Phtheirospermum japonicum
ATCCCAAGAGGTTCGTCTATACCAGCAGATGAAATAGGAGCTTCTACGTTCAAATTTCTAACAGCGGTTCTTCCTCCAACAGTCAAGTCACTAGCACTGCTTATTCCAGCAACAGCTCTTACTGTAAGAGAACTAGGACCGTCAACTCCAACTGTAGCAGTGGGAATGCCTTCCCCACCAGATATTGCATCAACGGTGGTTTATTGAACACTATCCCGATTTCGAACAAAAGTCTTCCTCTATCACATTACTCTCACCAACCGCGGATGTGGGACTTGCAGCGGCAAGAGATCGTCCGTATGCATCGACATCGTCCGCGATTCTATAGCATAGGGAAGCATGGAATCGGACGCTAGCTTCTCTTAAATGCGCGGTGCTTAACACATGCAGATTGGACCCCTTCCTTTATGGGATTGTCGCCTCAGTGAGTGCCTCCTTTCCCTTCTCGTCGACGGAAGTGAGTGTTCCTAAGGCGGAAACAGGGAAGAAGTGACGCAGGTCTTTCGAGATTGAATATGACTGAGAATTGTGTAAAGAAGAGTTCTTTCTTTCGAAGCGAGCCATTGGCAAGGAATTGATGCACCGAATCTGCTCTTGCTTTTTGGGAAGCATATACCTTGTCTTCTTTCATTGAAAAGGTACGTGACGAATGAACAGATCAAGCAGTGCAGAAGGACCAACAACGACGATGAAGTAGAAAGGGGGACGTAGGGAAGCTGCGGGCAAACAAACTACATAGCGGGCAATTTGCGTAAGTAAGAAAAAAATATAAAAGCGGCTAAATGCCGACAACCAACTGACGACGTCCTCTTTTTCCGTAAGAGGCGTTGCAAGCAAATAGTTTTTGAAAAGCGGCGAAGCTTGTAGAAAATCTAAAAGTTTTCTTGTTATTCGTAGAGGGGTCGCGGAAGAATATTGGGTTCGAATCCCATAGCCCCCACCCCATGTGGCGAAAGCGGTTAGTTTAACTAACCTTTGATGGGTACTACGTCTTATGTATTTCCATTTTATTTTATATCTATGCAATGAGCTCCTCCTTCTATTTTGTTCTCTCCCAATTGTAAAGAATGTCCCAAAAAGAGTCAAAATCCTTTTCTTTCGTATAGCAAGGGTAATCTGTCTTCTTATTCTGTCAAAGGTCGCCTTTGCGCTTGGGTTACTGTTTATGGATGAACTTTCGCAGGCAGTCGCTCCATTTCTTCCTTCGTCTTCGTCGGCAGGGGGTCTCAATCAACCTCCTGCGCCTTCTGGCGATTCTGCGTTCTTTCCTATTTCTCAATCAGACGAGGTCTTGTCAGAGCCTGCAGGTACTTCAGAAATAGAGAAGGCTAAGGCAAAGCGGGAATCATTAAATCGATTTCCGAAGCCCCATCCCCGAAATATAGCATTTGAGAACGCGTTAATACGACAAGATCATATAATATAATGGAAAAAATGGCGAACATTATATTATAAAGGATCAAGGGATCCACCTGGAGGATCCACTCGACATAAAAAGGGGGGTGGACCTCTTTCTCCATGACATAATGCAAATGGAGTCGAGGACGCGTAGCACCCAGCTACGAAAAATTCTGACAAGTCTTTCTGACCACGGGGCGCAAAGCCCTTTTTATGCTGAATTGCTCGCGCAAATCAACTCGTTTCGAGGAGAATAGCTGTAGATTTTTTATAACTTCGGAAGATGGTCAAGGGTTTTATACCAAGGCAAGAGGCTGCTGTCCTGGTCCTGTTAGTACATCAAGGTTCGCGCATGAAACTCAGGAATACGTTTATTTACTAATATGATGGCCGGTCGTAGTTCTATTTTTCCTTTGAATTTCTCATATATATCCTATGAATTTCATTTCGCACCGGAAACTATTCTAGGAGAAGTTCGAATCCGTTCCGTTCGGATATTGATTGGTCTTGGTTTGACATGGTTTACGCGTTACTGGTTCCCGGAAGAGTTAATATCTCCATTAGCTAAACCCTTTCTTACCCTGCCTTTTGACTCGTATTTTGTTCGTACACAATCAACGGAGGCCTTCCCGACATATGTTGCAACGTCTTCAATAGCATGTTCTTACTTCGTTTTTCCCTTAATAAGTCATCAAATTTGGTGCTTTTTGATCCCCAGTTGCTATGGGGAACAAAGGAGGAAATACAATCGATTCCTCCATTTAAGTGGTTCTCGCTTCTCCTTGTTCCTGTTCCTAACTCTTCCCTGGGTAGTTCCCAATGTTTGGCACTTTCCATACTTCATGGGTGAAACATCAACAAATTCGCTCATGATCAAGTTACAACCTAAGATCTATGACCATATTATGTTAACTGTTCGTATTTCGTTCATTCCATCGGTATGCTCCCAGGTACCTGTAATTGTGATCCGTTTGCTAGAACCAAGGGGTCTTTCTGTAGAAACTTCCACGAACAATCGTCGTTTTTTGATGGTTTTTCCGCTTCTCACAGCTGCTCTTTCCACACCTCCGGATATCTGGTGCCAAATTTTCGCCCGTTTCCT
>BMAC01009178.1:12500-14223 GCA_014905375.1 Phtheirospermum japonicum
TTTTAGTTAAAATCATAATTTTTTTCTAATTATATATGAGTTTTTATATATTTATATTAGAAGAATAAAGAAAATATTGAATTAGAAAAAATATAATAAAATAAAATTATTAAATTAGGTAAATATAATAAAAGAAAAAAATAAGTTAGAAAAAAATATAATAAAAGTAGATATTGGAAATTTTATTTTTTTAGTAAGTCTCCAACTCTTCAAAATTCGTCAAATAAGCAATGAATCATCATAAAGTTACATGTCAACCCAAAACTTTCTAAGCAAATACGTAGGATAGAAATCTTTTCGTTTAGTATATAGATTATATATATATATATATATATATATATATTATGCGGAATTTGAAAAGGAGTAACCTTCATTATAAATACTAAGAGAATAATATTGAAAACGCTACATACAAATCATAACATTATTTGTTACATTTACAGGATTATTTTTCACAATAAATGATTTTTACATACAAATCAGAACATTACTTGCTCTAATTTTATTTTATTTTTTCCTTTTTATTTTAGCGTAACAATAGTTTTCATATATATTTTTAATATTGTTTTCAATTCATTATATTCGGATTGCATAAAAGAATTTAAGTTTATATTTTTTATATTTATTTTACTTTTGTAATAATATTATATAACACGTATTTTTCTTAAATAAATATTTAAAATTCTAATAAAATTAATTTAACTTTACTTATAAATAAGAATTAATTCAACTTATATAGATTTATTTTAATTAGATATAACTTAATTATATTTTTATATTAGAAGAATAAAAGTAATATCTTGAATTAGGCAAAATATGTTACAAAAATATTAAATTAGGTAACATGTAATAGAAAAAAGAAATACTGAATTAGGTAAAATATAATATTAGGAAAATATTAAATTAGGTAATATATAATAACAAAAAAAAATACTAAATTAGGTAAATATTAGGCTCGTATGACACTGAAGCACAAAATAATTTATGCAGAGCTAACGAAGCGTGAGAAACACATATGATAAGAGGATCTTGTATTAATATATAGGGGAGAATAAATCGAATTTTAATAAATAAATATTTATTTGTAAAATAAGCTAATTAATAATTGACTTTTTAATTAAATAATGTTCGTATTAAAATAATATGGAATATTCAAAGAATACTTATTTTGGTGCAAATTTTGAAGTGGTATGGCCGGATATGAAATTAGTGCAGCACCAAAACAGTGCAAATGGTTGAAGATGGTCTTAGTTATTTATATAACCATTTTTTAGCCCGGTCATTTGAGCTGTTGGCAAAGGTACTAGCCTAACCAGCACCATTTGGTTCATCGATTTAGTCTTTTTGAGCCACGTGTTTCATGCTAGTTATTATCATTCTTATTTATATTCACATTTTGCATCAATTTAACTTGATCTAGTTACGTGAGACAAAAAATATGGGTAATATATAACAACACGAAATCCATTTTTTCTATTTTTTGTTTTTAATTAGTTTATATTTTTACAACATTTGGAAATTTGATATGTGAATTAATATGTTTAAGTTATATACATACTTTTTTTTTATTTTTTCTATATATATATAGATCTGTCTCTTATACACATCTAGATGTGTATAAGAGACAGCAGTTGTAGAATGAGTAAATGGCAGTTTATGAGATTTGGATTCCATGCAAGCAGAACACAAAGAGTTGTTTTTATTATTGGAAAGGAAATATTAC
>BMAC01009182.1:0-10193 GCA_014905375.1 Phtheirospermum japonicum
AAAAAGGACATTCTTTAATGTCTTTGTGCAAATTATATTTTCTAATTGGGCCTTTTAACAAGTGATATTGTTTGCGAGATTTGTCAACAAGTGTGCTTTTTTAAGTCCATAAAGTTCTACTCACCTACTTTGAGCAAGACCTTGGAACAAAAACTGTCTAAACTCTTCATACACGGTGTAAAAAGAATTTGATTATTATTATTATTATTATTATTAATATTCTACTGTATAATATGGTTTTTGATGCGTGGTTGTAGGGGTGTAGATCCGAATTCGGTTAACCTGTTAATAACCAGTTGACCGGTTACGGTTAACCGTTGACCGGCGGTCACGGTTAAAATCGTAACCGTCAACCGGTCGTCGATGTTTAGATTACGGTTAACCTGATCGGCTAACCGTAACCGCCAGTTAACCGAATTTTAAAAAAAAAACGATCGACTGCTTTTCTGTCGATCGACAGAGGTTCAGTCGATCGACTGCCCTACTCAAAAAATCAACGGCTGAGATCAACTAGTCATTGAAGATCAACGACTGAAATTCAAAAAAAAAAAGTAGCCGTTGGAGGTTAACCGCAGTTAACCGGACCTGTTTAACGGCTACTTTTTTGAATTTTTTGTTTTGTTTCTTTAATAGATTTTGACACCTATAAATACCCCACTCTCCAACACCAGTCCTCACACCAATTCATCTCTACTTATTCTTCTTTTTCTCATATATTTTCAAGTTTCAAGTCAAGTTGCAAATTTGTGCAAAAAATAATATCAATATTCTTATTCTTCTTAATTCCTTTTTGATTATTATTACTATGGCAAGCTCTTCTCGTAATGTCAATACCAACACTCCAACCTCTTCTCGTTGAGGTCGAGGTCGAGGATCTCGACGAGAATCTTCGGCCGTTGTCGGAGATCATGTTTACGACAATATGACGGCGGAGGAAGTTGAGAACCTATATAATCAAATCAACTTCGGTTCGCAACCTCAAACCAATTTTGAAGAGAAATTACCTAGTTCCGACGAATCCGAACCGCCGGCCGCCGTCTATTTGGATGAAGATGAGGAGGAAGCGGCGGGTGATATGCCACCGCCTCAATCGAAACTGATGGAATTTTAATCCCACATCTTCCGATTGCATTTCACAAGGAAGACGATCGACGACAAATCTCGGGCGTCATGCAATTATTGCTCGACTCATTACGCCTTTGGTTCTAAAAATAATAGAGGCTACGGGTCGCTCAAATACCACATGGAGAAGAAACATCCCGACAAATACGGCGAGGAAAGCTCTCAAACACAACTAAACTTCTCATCTTCGTCTACCGCCGGCGTCGGGACCGGCGGCCAAGGTACGAGTTCTTCTAGTTTATTTCAATATACCGAAAGTGGTCATAGAAAGTTTCTTGCCAAATTTATTTCCGTTATGGATCTTCCTTTTAATCATGCGCATAGTAATCATTATGAAAATTATACTAGGGGTGCATTTAATCCATCTAGCACTAGAATTTCACGAAATAAATTGACTCGCGATATTGAAAAAATAACTGGTGAGTATAAGTTGAATTTAATTTCAATATTTGAAAGTTTGTCTCATAGTGTCTCTATATGTTCGGATATTTGGACGGATTCCTTTCATAATCATGATTATATGGGAATTACTTGCCATTGGATTGATGATTCTTGGACTTTGCATAAACGTTTAATTGCACATAGAGAGTTTGATATTCAGCATACCGCGGTGAGTATTTCGCGCAAAATAGCCACTATTTTGTCCGAGTATCATTTAGATAACAAAATTTTTTCAATTTCATTTGATAATGTCGCCACTAATACGGCTAGATTAGATATGTTAAAAACTTTTTGTCAACCCGCTATTGGCGGTAAATTTTTTCATGTTAGATGCATTTGTCATATTTTGAATTTATGTGTTCAAGATGGTTTAAATCTTTTTAAATCTAAAATTCAACCGATTAGGAGTGCGATATATTATCTACGTAAAAACGATTCGGTTCAAAAAAAATGGCAAAAATTTTGCCGAATCAATGATTTGCATCCAAAAAAATTTGCAAATGATGTGTCAAATCGTTGGAATTTTACTTATACATTACTTAATGATTCTTTTGAATATAGAGATGCATTATGTGCATTTTTTAATAATCAAGATGTCGATTTTGTTTTATTTTCGCATATGTGGGATGATTGTTATAATATGATGTCCCTTATAAAAGCTTTTAACGACGCCACTGTGACTTTATCCGGTATTTATTATCCTACCTCCACACTACTTGTTTATCAATGTATTCAAATTATACTTGTTACTACTGCTTTACTCGATAATTCTGAATTAGGTGAATGTATTGCTAGTATGTTGAGTAAATGGGTCAAATATTTTCTGTACATTCCCGATATTTTTTTGATTGCAAAAATTTTAGACCCGAATTACGATACCACTTCGAAAGGCAACGACAACGACGAATAGGTAAGTAGGTAAGTGAGTTAAGTATTAGAACTACGTGAACTTTGATTCCTTTACAAGGATACGTAGGCAAGTTAATTCTAATATTAAAAGTTAAAATTTAATATTAACTTCTAATATTATAATTGAAATCAAGTCCTTTTTTTTAATTTATTTTTTTCAAAAAAAATCGAACTACGTGTAACTTGCCTACTTTTAATATTAGAATTAAATTGTTTACGTATTCTCGAAAAAGAATCAAAGTCCACGTAGTTCGATTTTTATTTTTTTTTTGAAAAAAATAAATTTAAAAAAAAGGACTTGGTTTTAATTCTAAAATTAGAATTTAAAATTAAATCTTAACTTTTAATATTAGAATTAACTTGCCTACATATCCTCGTAAAGGAATCAAAGTCCATGTAATTCTTATACTTAACTCACTTACTTACCTATTCGTCGTTGTCGTTGCTTCCCGAAGTGGTATTGTAATAGTCGCTCTCTTCACCTTCATCCAATTGCATTTGTTATTCTCGTTTTTCAGTTTTGACCCAATCATTCATCAACATCTGATTTTCAAGATTCTTGGGTAATAAGTTAGACCGGCGATCATCTAACACAAAGTCTCCCATGTTGAAGGCCTGTTCGATAGAACTGTTGAAACAGGAACGGCGAGAACCTCCTTGGCAATCCTAGAGAGTGTAGGAAAAAGTGGCCACTTTCAACCAAAACTGCACAAGATCGTTAGTACCATCGGACTTTTTTGAGATACTACTCGGTTCAAAAGCCCCTAAATAACTTTCTATATCCATTGTTCAACTAACACTAGCCCTTTACTGTTTACGCTTAGTACCCTCAATCAACCTAGTATATGGGGCTAGAGCTTGTCGTGGGTCGTTGAACAATGGTCTTACATTAGAAGTGGTCGGGGAAGGGGAAGTTGACACATTAACATCACTAAATTGATTGTAATCATTAAAAATTTGTGCTAAAGATTGTTGTACTTGGTGAGCAACACTAATAGAGTTAGGAATTTCAATATTTGAAGTTTGTAAAAAAGGTTCTAATGTTTCATAATAAACTTTAAGTATGTTGAGAGTTTTATTCTTGGCAACCTTTCCTTTTTTAGTTGTTTGCCTTTCTTGGGGTCAAAATAAATTAGGACTCTAGATTTGTTTCCTGGATGGAGTTTAGGACTTTATTTGGTTTCCTAATTTATATTTAAGACTTGTTTACCAAGTTTAGGACCCTTGTCTATTTAATACAAGGAGAGGACAAAACTTGGACACACTTTTTTTCATACGGTTTTTGACAAGCAAGAACGCAGCAAGGAGCAAGATCAACGCAAGGACGTGAAGAACACAAGCAAGGAAGATTACTTGAAGCCATCCGAGTTTCTTAGGTCTTTGAAGTTGCGTGACCAATGGAGAAGAGCATCCTTTGTGGCGACAAGTATTTTAGTGTCAAGTGTTGATACTAGTCTTTTTCATATATTACTTTATATTTGTATTTGATCTTGAACGATTTAATAGTAATATAGTTTTTGGGTTTGAATACCCAAGTTCACAAGCATGTTTGCTTGTGGATGAAATTTAAATTACTGTGTTCTTTCAAATTTATTAGTTCGATGCATAATTTTATATAACCTGTTTGATGTTACTATTGGTGTTTTAACACCAGCCTTAACATCTGTCTTTATTTCATTATTTATAACTCAAAATTTGTTTGGTGTTAGTTCAGGTGTTCTAACATTGAACTTAACATCATTTTACTGAGACTTATTTCAAAACCATAGGTTATACAAATCTACAAAGTAAGTTTTCTAAATTCTCGACCCGATAATCCAGGTCTAAAATTCTTACAATCGGGAATGTAGAGAAAATATTTGACCCATTTACTTAACATATTAGCAATACATTCACCCAATTCAGACGAATCGAGTAAAGAATTATAAATAAGTACAATTTAAATACATTGATCAAAAAATAGTGTGGGTGTAGGATAATAAACACCGAATAAAGTCGGCGTCGTTAAATTTTTTTAAAAGGGACATCATATTATAATAATCATCCCACGCATTGGTAAACAAAATGAAATCGACATCTTGATTAGCAAAAAATGCACACAATGCTTCTCTATATTCAAAAGAGTCATTAAGCAATTTATAAGTAGAGTTCCAACGATTTGGCACATCAATTGAAAAAAAAAATGGATGCAAACTACTGTTTTGGCAAAATTTTTGTCATTTTTTGCAACCGAATCGTGTTTGAGTATATGAAATACCGCACTTCTAATCGAAGCAATTTTAGATTTAAAAATAGTTAAACCATTTGAACACATAAATTCAAAATATGACAAATGCATCTAACATGAAAAAATTTATCGTCAAAAGTAGGTTGACAAAAAGCTTTCAACAAATCTAAACTAGTCGTATTAGCGGCGGCATTATCAAATGAAATTGAAATTTTTTTTTACCTAAATGATACTCGGACAAAATATTAGATATTTTGCGCGAAATATTCACCACGGTATCACATACTATTAAACTCTCTATATGCAATTAAACATTTTTGCAAAGTCCAAGAATTATCAACCCAATGGCATGTAATTCTCATATAATTATTATTATGATGGGAATCCGTCCAAATATCCGAACATATAGAGACACTTTGAGAGAAACTATCAAATATTTAAATCAAATTAAACTTATACTCACCAGCCATTTTTTCAATATCGCGAGTAACTTTATTTTGTGAAATCCTAATGATAGTTGGATTAAATGCACCCCTAGTATAATCTTCATAATGACTACTATGCTTATGATTAAAAGGTAGACCCATAACGCAAAAAAATCTTGCGAGAATTTTTTTATGACCACTTTCGCTATATTTAAATAAATTAGAACTCGTACCTTGGCCTCCAGCCCCGACGCCGGCGGTAGATGAAGATGAGAGTTTATTTGTGTTTGAGAGCTATGAACGCCGTATTTGTTGGGATGCTTCTTCTCCATGTGGTGTTTGAGTGACCCGTAGCCTCTATTATTTTTAGAACCGAAGGTGTAATGACTCTTGCAATAATTACATTGTACCCGAGGTTCACTATTGACCGTCGTTCTTGTGAAATGCAATCGGAAGATATGGGGTTATAATTCCCTCAATTTGGATTGAGGCGGTGGCATATCACCCGTTTCCTACTCATCTCCACCGAAATTGACGTCGGCCGGCGGTTGGGATTCGTCGGAGGTGGGTAAATCCTCATCGAAATTGGTTTGATTATACTCGCCGAAGTTGATTTGATTATATAAGTTTTTAACTTCTTCCGCCGTCATCATATCGGGAACATAATCTCCGCCAACAGCCGAAGGTTCTTGTCAAGATCCTCGACCTCGGCCTCGATGAGATTTTGAATAGTATTGGTATTGATATTACGAGAATAGCTTGCCATAATAATATTATAAAAGCAAATTAAGTAAAACGATATTAAGAAGAAGAAGAAGAAGAAGAATATTATTGATAGTGTTTTTGCACAAATTAGCAACTTGAAACTTGAAAATATAAGAGAAGAAGAAGAATAGTAGAAATGAATTGGTGTTGGAGAGTGGGGTATTTATAGGTGTGAAAATGGATTTAAAAAAATTGAAAAACTAGTCATTTTAACCGGTTCGATTTCGGTTAATCGGCCGGTTAACCAGTTAATCGCCCAACGACTAGTTTGTTTTTACCGTTGATGATCAACGGCTATTTGATTTGAGCCGTTGATTTCAAATGGTCATTAACCGGGCGGTTTAACTGCCGACAAATTTTTTTTAAAACTCCAGTTAACCGACGGTTACGGTTAGCTGGTAACCTTAACCGTAACCTAACCGCCGACTTTCGATTGACGGTTATGGTTTTAACCGAAATCGGCAGTCAATGGTTAACCGTAACCGATCAACAGGTTACTAATCGTCGGTTAGACGGTTAACCGTAACCGGTTTGACACCTCTATTCTTTGGTGTAGCTATTATGTTCAACTATTGAATAGTATTTTGTGTAATCTTAAATGAAGTAGAACGAATTACCACCCACGTAACACCGAAAGGCTACAAATGAAATAAAAAATGCATAATATTTTGGGTGCGATTGGCTATAATCTCATTTTGAGATTTTTTTACCTTGAATTTTAATTTTTTTTTTAGAGGAATGGTGGTACTTGCTTTTGAAGAAAATGGGTCATCTAAAATTGGGGTTAGATTTGATAGAACAATAAAAGGCAATGATCTTGGATGCCTCGGGAGCTAATGAAACTATTTTCGTAAAGTTTAATTGTCTCAATTCCCGGGGGTTGCACCAAAAATTCGAGTTCCTTTTGGATTTCCTTTGAAGAAGATTATGGTATCTTTTATGCTTGTAAAAGTTCACCTTTTTTTTATTATTATTATTTTATAACTATTAGTCAGCCCTATTTTTCTGGTGGTTGTTGTGCTTATGTGCAATTGACTTATTATGTCTTGATAGCTCAGCTGGTGACGACTTTGACAAGCTTACCATTGACGATCTTTTTGTGGTATATTTTATTATGTAAGAAATTGTATTATTATTTTGGCTTATCAATGAAATATTTGTCAAATATGTTATATGATTTTATAGGTCATGTAGGAGGAAAGTTAAACTAGCCCGTTTATTTTTTTCATGAATGACATTGAGAAATCGATGGTTGGAAATCCGAGGCGTATGCAACCTTTAAGATTAAGCTCGAGACTCCACCGGAAAACGCCGTTCTAATGGCTTCACTTGCTCAGCCAAATAGCTGCAAGGAGAAATTACATAATAGGTTGTGTTTAAGTTCTTATCCTTTTCAATATATACTTACATGTTGTTATATGTTAGAACTGACCTTGTGTAATTAATCTATATTCAAACTTAGCCTAATCCTAACCACGAGCTTATAACTCAAGTGGTATCACTAACCCTTTATAACGGTGTTGACAAGGGTTCGAACCCTAGACCTCTCAAGTTATTTGAGATTTATCTTCTACTTTCCAATCACTTGACCCAACTTATTAAAAAAACTTAGCCTAATCCTAGTAGATTTCTTTTTGCTAAATCTGGAAGCAACTAGACGACGTTACTTGATCTCGCCTTTCCAGTAAGTTAAATTAGGTGAAACTTGATTTTTTTTATGTATAAGTCTCTGCATCAAATTAAATTAAATTGCATTGCTCAGTTGCTTTTCCCAAACAACGTGACCGTACAGATCAATATTTTTGTTGTTCTATGTTCTATTATTATTTTTACAACAAACATTTTTTTTACTGTTGTGTTGTTCAGATACTACAATACGAGACATAGTTAGTCGATTGGAAAGAACAGAGATGAGATTTTCTTGTTTTTATTGTTTATGCTTTATTATATATTTATCACTGTATTTGTTTTGCCCAAAGGAACATATTTATCGTCTATTAGTGATAAATGTCATACTTTTCTTGAATTTTGGTCATTGTTGGTGAATTAATTAATATATGTAAGAGATTTCGGATGATTTTATATTTTAGTTTCTTTTTTGGTTCCAGCTTTCATTTCCAGAATTTTTTTAAAAAAAAAAATTATTTACTACTTTCTAGAACGGGTCTCTTAGGACCCGTTCTGAAAAACTAAAATTGCAGAAGGTAATTTTTATACCCGTTCTAAATAACCGTACTTTTTAGAAGATATTTAGTAAACCCGTTTTAAAAAACCAGCGTTCTACAACGAAATTTTATATACCCGTTCTAGATTATAGACTTCCTAGAACGGATGTAAAACCAGTTATAAGATAACAGGCTTTCTAGAACCGGTTTATTTAAGCGCGTTCTTAAAATAAGTTTTCTAGAACGGTTTTCTTAAAATACGTTCTAGTAAGTAGTTTCTAGAACGGTTTGATGTGTGACCGACCTACAATGCACCTTTCTAAAACGAGTTATAAAACTTTCTAGAACATGTGAAAAAATCGTTCTAGAAAGTTAGACTTTCTAAGACGTCAGTATGTAAAACGTTTTAATAATCATTCTAGAATGTCTATTTCACTCGTTTTAAAAAGTCTTTTCTGCACTAGTGTTATTAACGAGGCAGTCTGATCACAACTAATAAAAAATCAGCATAAGATGTTTTTACACGTGTTTTGATGAAATAAATCTGAAAGTATTAACTGCTTGTAAGCATTGAATATGATACGGTATTATCTTTCATGATAAGTATGAGATATATGAAAATCCTTTTCACGAGAAACTAAATGAAGATTATCGAATAAATTTATAGGATACTCATTCAAATCCCGGAAGGGCCTTGAGATGCCCGAAGCATATTTGTAATATACGCGTACACTCTTTTTCCCTTGACGGAGGTTTTATCTCACTGAATTTCCTAAGTAAGGTTCTTAATGAGGTAACTTAAAAGGCGTATGGTCATGAATAATGTACTATTTTTCTTTCATTTGGATTTTTTCCACTGAGTTTTTCCTAATAAGGTTTTAACACAGCATATTCATGATATGATGAGAACCATACAAGAAATCATTACAGTTTCTCAAAGATATGAAATAAGATTGAGTGATTGTACTATTTTTCCTTCGGTCAGTTTTTTTCCTACATAATTTTTTTGATAAGGTTTTAATAAGGCAGAACATGAATACTTCTATAAGAATGATCAATATGAGAGGGAGCGACATTACGCTTCCACATCGCTCATGTTTTGTCCTATGGAGTTTCCTTAACAACGTCCTAGTACAGTAGTATATTATCGACACAAGTTCTATTGCAAACAGTTCAGAAGTTTTTCCCCATTAGGGTTTTTTTTTTTCTCAAAGATAATTGTTTAAATAGTCATTCAAGTCAAGGGGGAATGTTATAACTACCTCCAACAATTAATACTACTTGTGCATAGTATATGTATTTATTAATATATATGAATAATTATTTTGCCTCCTATGAATTTGTGTAATTATAATTGTACAATTATATATTTTCCTATAAATAAGAATTCAATTATAAAAAAATAATAATTAAAATTCCATTCTCTATTTATAATCCTTTTCTCCAAGCGCAACTCTTGGAGAAATTTGTTTTCTAGTGAGATGAAGATGGAAATTTTCGATATCCAACCGAGTCCCAGGCTAATTGGCATAATAATAATAATAATAATAACAATAATAATAATAATAACCACACTTTGTCCCTATTTGGTACAATTATATGCTAATTTTAGAGGAGTTCGTTCCATGTCTAATAACTGTAGATGTGTAGTTATGAAGATTTCATGTACAATCACTCACACACAATTAATATGTATTGCACACAGATCTACGTCTGAAAGACCTTACAATATCCATCAAAAGGGAACTTTCCCTATTTTCCAGAAAATACGAAAGTGTCATTTTCCAGAAAAAACAATGACCCACACGACAATATTATTATTATTTTAATTAAGTTATCAATTTTGGCATCTTAAACTATTCACAAAAGAACAATTATCATCAGTGTTATTGTTTAAAGTGAACACGGTGAGCTGCAGCCAATAATCATCAGATCACAACCCAGCCATGGTTGAAGTTGATGAAAAAGATGAAAATTCCTATCCTTTGCTCACCGATGCTGCATCTTCATCCTCACATTCTCATGCTTCCCTCAAAAGAACAGGTTACATTAATTAATTATGTTTCTATTTATATATCTATTCTTAATTTATTTCATCTAAAAAAATATATATAACAAAATTGGCCCATCATTTAATTT
>BMAC01009287.1:0-21105 GCA_014905375.1 Phtheirospermum japonicum
CATGCTCTCGGGAGTAGAGGGACCGGAGGGTGGGAACCTGAATGTTTCTTTGATCACCAATTTGAGGTATTTTAAGGCCTGCACATCACTTTCTTCGATCTTCTTCTTCCCTTTGAAGGCAATCTCTCATCTCTGCCTGTACCTTTGCCATCACGCGGGGGTTTCTCATGAGCTCAGCCATGGCCCAATCAACTGAGGTTGAGGATGTCTCAGTTCCACCACCGAACAAGTCCTGTCCAGCAACAAGCTACACATTCATCAATAATATTTTCTTTCGAAAAACTCATGTCATGAATCGAGTTTTTATTAAATGGATATGTTTCAAGTGAGTTCACATGTTGATTAATCTAAAAGCGTGTGAGGAAAATGCAAAATAAATTAAATATGTTAATCTGCAAACAAGTACTCAAAAATATTCTTGACTTACAAAAATAACGGCTTTGATGTTGTCATTGGTGATGGGAAATTGGAGCTCTTGATCTCGCTGCATCCTGAGCAGAACGTCCACAATGTCCTCACCCCCAAACTCACCGCTCTGCTTCAACTTATGCTCCTCCAGTATGACGTCCAGTATGGCATCCATCTTACGCCGCAAACTCAACAAATTGTATTTATTCCAACTGAGAAAATTAAGCAACTTGGATGACGGAAACAAATCGGCCAACCCGAACCCCGCAAGCAAGGGCACCGCCTTCTTCAACAATGCCTCCAACGAATCACGGTGACTCGTCACTTTACCAAACGCCGCCCTGTAAATAACTGAACTTGTAAAACCAAATATCTTCTCCGTTAGATTGATACAAGATGACGATGACGACCGGAGGGACCTCACGAGATGGGATATCTCATCCTGCCTGATGGACCCGAAAGATCTGACATTCTTAGCACTGAGGAGCTCAAGGATGCATATCTTACGCATTCGCCTCCAGTACTCGTTGTACGGGCTGGCAAAAATGTCAGTGCAATCGTAAAGTATGATTTTATTGCTGATGCTTTCGGGCCTGCCAGCACACGCAGGGTCCTGATCTTTGAGGGCCTCCTTAGCCGCTTCTCCGATGAAATCACGACAGCCGAAAACTTCTCCGAGCTGCAGATGCAAAACTGGCCCGTATTCTTGGGATAGTCGCCGGAGCGCCTGGTGGGGCAGCCCGCCAATCAGGTGGTGAAGGTGGCCGATGACGGGCAGCTTTGGCGGGCTTGGAGGCAATTTTTGGTTTTCTGGAGGGGATTTGTTACAAAATTTGATTAGTAAGAAGATGAAAGATGCCAAAAGCAGGAGAGCTGTAAAGGTGAAAGGCGGCCAGATCTCCATGGCCAGAATATTGGGTATGTATGTGCTTATGTTTCCAGGGTATATATATGTTCTTGTTGCCCGTGAAATGCTTGCCCATATACGTGCATATATAGGGAATTTCTACAGCCCAAGAAAAGGTTGTCGGTCATAAGAAAAAATATTTTTTTTTTTTTTTGAAAAGTCGTACTTTTGAAATTTATATAAAATAATTATTTATATTGTTTTGAAATTGTGACATTTCACTGTTCTAAATACCATGCTTCTATTTGCTTCAGAGTGTTGCTGCAGCATCTGGAGATATAAGAAAGGCTCTTTCTGTTTGCAGGTTTGTGTTTTGAATGTTGTCACTACAAAAAAAATAGCAATTCTTCGAGGGATTTTTCTCTCGATTTTTGGAAAAACCGAGGGAAATTGTCCCTTGAAAAAAAATTTCGAGGGCAAATTTCCCTCTAAAGAATTTTTCGAGGGGGAAACCGAGGGTCTATCACCTCGATTACTTCCCCTGTACGACCCTCGGAAAAACCGAGGGATGTTTTGCCCTCGGAAAACCGAAGGCCACGTCTACCCTCGGAAACACCAAGGGAAGTACGTCCCCTTGGTTTGTACGTTTTTCGAGGGTATTCCCCCTCGGTTTTTTCATTATTTTAAAAAAAATATATTTTTTAAATTTTGATTTTAATTCCTGTTTATTTATTAAAATTCCCAAAAAAATTGAAAAAAAATCATTAATTAACAAAAAAAATAAATAAACCAGTTATTATAAAAATATCTGAGAATTTACAATTATTACATGCGTTCGTCAGAATTGTTTAGTAACAAAGTTTCATAAATCCCTATCAAAATGTCCTATGACGAGGGGGGTCTGCGACGTGGGTAATGCGAGAAACGAGCATACATCTCGACCATCTGTGCATTCACCTGCGCCTGAAATGCCTCCTGCTGCTGGTGCTGCTCCTCATGATGTCGCTCAAAGTCGATGTATCGCTGATCGATCGACTGGAGCTCTGCCTGGAACTCCTCCCTCTGCGTCTAGAGCTGCGCCTCGAGCTGTCTCAAGTAGGTCATATGCTGCTGGGAGGAGGAGGAGGAAGAGTTGCCTGGGTAAAAACCCTTCGCATCAGCAATCACCTTCCCGTACGAGCCTGTGCCGTAGTGTCGTCCCTTGCTTGACCCGACGACGTCGAAGTAAACCCGGTCAGGGTCAACCTCGCTACCCGCATCCTGGGAAGACGCATGTGCCTCCTCCTCCAGCTGTTGCTCGTACTCCGCCTGAAATACAACCCGTTAGTAAATTATAAATTAAAACTAAAGAACAAATTAAAAATAAGGAAAAGATTAACATTAATATTATTGGATCTCGCATCAGTCCACATGTCGTCAGGATTCTTGTGCGTACGTACAAAAACGTCGAACGCCTTGGCCGGCTCACCCGTCTCCCGCTCCTGTATCCAAATAGAATTTTCAAATAATTAACATTAAAAATAAATAAATAATATATTAATATATTTTGAAATTACTTACGATATCCACAGCATAATCGATATTAGATCTAGCCCCCTCTGTGCTTCGACATCCCAGTACCCGGCCCAGCAAGCTCGCTCCTCCTGTTCCGTCTGCACTGCTCGGATTTCTTCTTGTTCGCGGGCTTATCCCACTCAACATTCCAAGCCCTAGTTGAAATGAATGATATATAAGATACGATATAAATTATCTATCTGTTATAAATAAAAAATTCGAATTAAATAAAAATATATATAACAAAATCGTTTACCTCCAGACCTCCTCGGTAACGCATCGCCTCAACTGACCTTTTGCAACATAATACTGCTTATACTCGTTCAAATGCCTCCCGCTTTGCCCGCCATCATCGAGAAAAATGCACCCCTTATCTGATGAGAAGTATACACCGCCAGATCCCAATAACAAATATCCTACAAAATAAATTAATAATTACAATTCAATTGATACATATGATTGTGTAGTTATAATAAAGATTAACAAATTTGGATATAAAATAATAATTACCTGAAACATCTCCCACCAGAAATCATTAGTCTCCTTAGGGACCTCCTTATAGCACCACCCGGCTGGATGGAGTTCCTTCTCCATAATCCCCTTGAGTATAGTGGTCACCTTGGTCTGTCTGCTGTGTAGCCTGTATTCAATTGTGTTTTTTTGTTACGAATATAATTTAATCATAAAGATAATTACAATTTTAAAATCATTAATTTACTTACGTCTTCCCTGCAATATAAACCAGAACTCCCCTCTATGGTGGGGCCAACTGTTGTCGCGAGGTACCCGCATCGGACGGTATCTATGTCGGTGTCGGTGTATCCATGGTCGGCGCTAAATGATCAGTACTGATACCCACATAGTTGTCATCGAAATCAGCTAAGCGATTAGTCGACCACATATCTGATCGACCTATGCTGCTGGAACCTCGACCTCTCGGCACTAGACCCGTGAATTCTAACCAACATTCATCAAGAAATCTTATAACATAAACATAAATCAAGTATGGACATGATTAAAGATAAAAGCTTGAAGAAAGTAACAATGAAAAATATATTTTGAATAACAATAATTATTATCATATGAACTTTTGAGAATCAAACATCTAATATCATGAGAAATTGCAATAAAACTAATTACCAAAACAAGAACATCACAATCCTAACAAGAAAACTCATAAGCAAAGCAACAAGAAATTATAATAGTAAAACAAAGGAAATGAAAATCTTACTAATTAAAATTAGAGAGTTTCATCGTTCAAACGAGAAAAACACGATTTGAGATTAAAATTACGCCCAACATCCGAACAATGCTTAAGAATCTGTAATTTACTAAAAACTAAAAGTTGAAAATTGGATGAATAAAGTGAAGAGAAATGAGAATCATTCTTGGGTTGTCAAAGGGGTTCAATAACTTTGAATTCTAAGAAGAGAGGTTGTATTTATAGGGTTGAAAGCGTGGGCAAAATAGTCATTTTGCCCAAAATGACCCAAAATGGCCTGATCACCGATGCTGGAAAATGGCCCCGGCGATAGCCCGTCGATGGCACATCGACTAGGCATCGACGGCGCGTTGATTGGGCGTCGATGGCGTTTCGATCGGTGGTTGTGCTTCGCGGGTTCGAGTTGTGTATTCGTCAAATCGAGCCAGTTGTGATCCTCGAAAGCGTTCTTAGACTTGATCAACTACTCTAAAATAAAGAAAATTAAAATAATATAAAAATCTATAAAAAAGTAAAAGTGATATACGAAAAACACTAAAAAGACGTCAAACGCTGCAAAAACACAAAATAAGGAAAAAGGGGTAAAATACAACCAAAACCCGACTAAAGCACACAAGACAAGACACAAAAACATATGAAAATCACACACAAATATGTAAAAATCATGTCTGCAGCTTCCTTATCCTTCTTTCTTTTTAATCCCTTGCTCTTAAATTTGGGTGTTGAGATTAGCACTTTCATTCTTGTCTTGCTTCAACCTTTTTTCTTCCTGGACACAGTGTGAGATAAGCTCATTTAGAGACCAATTCTCTTTCTGACAATTATAGCTCACTTTAAACTAATTAAAATATCACATAAGAGATGTTAAAACCAAATGCACTTGGAAGTTCTTAGAGAGTTCAAGCTTAAGTGCTCTCAATTTTGAAGCAGTATAAGGCATTTCCATAATGTATTCCCCAATATTGTCTTTTCTTCCATACCTCATTGAAATAAGATATGTCAAGAGTGTACCAATTCCAGTCTTTTCATTCTTGACAAATCTTTTCTCAATATCAGCGAGAAATTCTTTATCTTTAGTGATTTTCATAGAAAAGTGCCCCTAGGTGCTTCTGGAATGACTTTCTTCATGATGATCATACACATGTGATTCGATTTCTCCCACCTACTTACTTTAATACATTCCTAATATTATATTTTGCCTAATTCAATAATTTTCTTTTATTACATCTTACCTACTATAATACTTTCTTTAACATATTTTGTCCAATTCAATATCTTACTTTTATTTGTCTATATAAAAATATAAAAAATTTATATCTAATTAGAAAAAACATATATAAGTTGAATTAATTTTCATTTACAATAAATTTGAAATAATTTTATTATAACTCTAAATATTGATATAAGAGAAATATGAGTTATATAAAGTTATTACAAAAGGGCCCATATCCTTTTTTCATTTGTAGTACTTTTATCCGTAAGAGACGGTGGCACATGTGAATATTCACGACTCCGAGAATTATTAAAAGACTCTATTGCCATGACTTGAAGTTTGTGTCATTTGGCATAGTGATAGAGTTGATGCTAGCAGTAATTGAATCAAAGAAAATAATCTTATCATGCTCACGTAGAATAAGCTTAGAATCATAATAATAATTTATATCAAGATATCGACACTCCATTAAAATCTAATTGATATCTTGGCGCAGTATTCAAACACTAGTAATAAGAACCTATCAAACAATGAACCTTACTTTTGGCCGATTCATTGCCCATATGCAAGACCGAGTAATCATCACGCATTTAGTACCGCAATTCCACATGTAATTATGATAGATATTAATCTTACTTTAGGCCAATGAATATTCACATACATTACACGTACACAACCTTTTATATTTCAAAATAAATTAATTTTCACAGGAGAGGTCACTTTTATGACATTGTTACTTCAATTAGTTTATCTCAAAATATATAAAATTATACCATTATTTGAATTTTAAAACTAAACTCTAAGACCCAGTCAAATTTAGAATTTCCTTTATTATTGTTATTCGAGGTCAATAAATAAATAAGTTTTAATTGAACTTCAAAATTAAATACTTCAAACCTAATTTCACTAAACCATAAATGGATCCCTAATTTCACATCAACATTGTGTTCATTGGCCATGTCAACTCTAGAAAGTCAACCATCACGGTTACTTGATCTACAAGGTCGGAGTTATTGACAAGTGTGTGATTGAGAGGTTTGAGAAGGAGGGTGTTGAGATGAACAAGAGGTCATTCAAGTATGCCTAGGTTCTCGACAAGCTCAAGATCGAGCATGAGCGTGGTATCACCATTGATATTTCCATGTGGAAGTTTGAAACCAATAACAATTGCACGGTCATTGATGCTCATGGTCACCGCGACTTTATCAAGAACATGATTATGATGGAGCTTTTCTTGTTTTTTTGCATGGCTCATAAACTCATGATAATATTGTGTAAAAATGCTCATATGCTCATTTTTAATTGAAGAATTGCATGTCCATGGAATTCTAAGCTTGTTAGTAAACAATTGTAGTTATAATATTTTTGTTTTTATTTTATTTTTATATTATTGTCAAGTATATATATATATATATATATAATTTTATGGTAAATGCTTGATTATAATAAAGTGTAAAAGTGATAATTTTTAGTGCAAAAGTGACAAATTTTATTGAAAAAATGACATATTTTAGTGCACATTTATATTGTTATATTGTAAGTTAAATGATTGGTTGTAATATAATGTATAAACGTTACACATTTTAGTGAAAATTTGGCAACAGTAATTGAAAAGTTGACATATTTTGGTGCAAATAACTATATTTTCTTCATAAAGAATTCGCAAAAAATAAATTTTATGATATGAAAAAGTGACACTTGTAGAGGTAAAAGTGACAAAATAACACTATCATTATTTTAAAAATAATTTGAGTATAATTTTAAAAGTGACACTTTTTAGCGGAAAAGTGACACATTTTGGAGAAAAAGCGACACCATTATATTTCAACCCGAAACTAAAACACGAGCCTGGCCCCGACCAAATAACACTAACGACAACTTCAAATATATGATTACATTTCCATGTCAATACCACAAAACACAGTTTAGTCTACAAAAAGAAAAAGAATAAAGAACTACTATATATCATCGAACAAGTAATCTCTTAAAATCCAATATAAATACAACATTTGCTTGTCATTTGGTTTCCCTTAAATCAAGAGAATCAACACACATGCCTTCTACCTGTTCAACCGACATCATCGACTAAAGCAAAACCAACGAAATGAGACCCATAGTCGATCCCAACCTAAACGATAAAAATACTAAATATATCGATATAAGCTCCATTTCAAGCATCTTTCTAGGTTGCATATCATTATGTGGTAGAACAACAAACAGCCAAATAATCCCTAAACATCATAAAATCCAAAGTGTAATACAAGCTCGTGTCTTGCGGGACCACAAATGAATCGGGCTTCTCCAACCACACCCTAAGCAGTATCGAGATGCCCAACCCGATAATGGTAGAAAGATAGCACCCACTTTAATCACATCCAACTTCAGTTCAATTTTTCGACCAAGATTGTTCTTTAGTCCGCTGTCATGAATATGACATAAAAAGAAAAAAGACATGAAATGAACGAGAGAGTTATAACAAATAAACATAGCTTGTGTATTTTAATGTGAATTAGCTCAAAACTTGACAATACTCCGTAACTCAATAACAACAACTCATGCCTTTTTCATTTCCATTAATACACATTATCTTTCATTAATACTAAATTATTCAGCAAAACAATTAGTAGAATCAAAGAGGCACTTACATTTTCAAGAAGTTTATCATATATTGGATCTCACTGAAATAATTTAGTTTTGTTGAACGCGATTATTATATCTTGGTCACTAATAGTTCTAGACATTCAACAATTTATAATTTTCATGCACACACATGGATTACTTACGTACCTTATTTGAACCTTCTATATTATCATACATATACATCTCTTCGTAGTCATCATCAGTGAACTCAGTTGGTGCACCCCTGGCTAGTCACCCCAACTTTCTTAGAACACACATAGACAAGAAAGATCTCATTCGTTAAGCCCCCTCCATGAGCTCTAACCAACACGCTACAATAATTGATCAACTAGAAATTTTCGTTCAAATTTAGCATCATTTTCGATTTCTAATGACAATACACATGTTCAAATACATAAGAAAATAGGTGAAATGCACTTGAAATTCACAACACAATATTAATAAATCTAGAGGTGTTCACCGGTTCGGGTGAACCGGACAAACCGCCGGTTTGAACCGGCGGTCAACTATTGCGAAAACCGTTGACCACGATTTAAACCGGAACCGCCGTTAAGGCGGGCCGGTTTCGGTTTCATCATACCCCAAACCGTAAACCGGCGGTTTTTTTTAAAAAAAAATCAGTCGATCGACTGAGTGGTCAGCGAGCCGTTTGAAATCAACGGTCGAGATCAAGTGACCGTTGATTCAAACCACCGGTTCGACTCGAAACCGGCTGGTTTGATCCAAAACCGACGGTTAACGGCGGTTTATCCGCTTTTTTTTTTTTTTTGATTTTTCACTCCTATAAATACCCCCCATTCCCAACTCATTTCTCTCACACCAATCTATCATCTTCTATAATCTCTCTATTCTACATTGTCCCTCTTTGCAAATTTTGTGATTTCCAAGATTCTTTAATTATTATCAAGCCTTCCTAATTCTAAACTAAACATATTTAATTTTAGTGTTATAATTCCAAATATATTTCATACTTTCTAGTTATAATCTTACTACTTACTACTCTTTCTTATTTTTTTTTTATAATAATTAATCTTAACTTCTAAAAAAAATGTCGAGCCATGGAGGTTCTTCTCATTCCCATCGTTCCGATAAGGGGAAGAGTATAGCACTCGATGACGACGRCAATGTCCATCCCATCGGCTTATCACAAGGCAACACTCCTTCGGTCGGTGACTACAATCCCAATCGCATCGAAATTGACGAAGATTGGAGTGATACRGACATTGATCGATGTTATCGAGCCGCCGCCGCCTTTGCCGGTGAAGATGTGCCGCCCATTGAAGAGGAGGATGAATTGCCTCCTCCAAGAAATCCTAAAACTCGTTCTCGGGCAACAATGGAGTTAAAATCCGACATTTTTAAGAAACATTTTCAAAAAATTGAAATCCCGCCACCCAAAAATGAGCCACCTCCGGAAGACGGCAAAAAATGAAAAAGGAGGTACCGTGTCACTTGCAACTATTGTACATCATCTTACCAATTTCTAGAAGGAGGAGGATATGGGAATATGCACAACCATCTCAACAACAAACACCCCGACAAAGTCGGCATCGATAGGACTCAAACGCAAGTACAAGGAGGACAAGTAAGTACGAAKTCCTCTTCTTTATTTACATATTCCGACGCTACTCATAGAAAGGAATTAGAAAATTTTGTTTCTTCTAGATCTCTTCCTTTTAACTTTGCCGGTGATGATTTATATGCAAAATTCACTCAACTTTCTTTTAATCCCTCGAGTACGAGCGCCTCACGCTCTACCCTTACTCGTGATATTAAAAAAGTTGTTAGTGAATATAAGTTAAACTTATGTAATGAACTTGCTAGTTTACCAAACAAAGTCTCAATTTTCTCGGATGTTTGGAGTGATCATTGGGAACGAAACTCTTACATGGGTGTTACATGTCATTGGGTTGATAATTCATGAACTTTACAAAAACGTTTACTTGCATATAGAGATTTTAAAGCTCCTCACAATGCACATAGTATTTTTCAATTAATTCATTTGATTTGTCAAGAATATGGTTTAGTTGAAAAAATATTTTCTATTTCATTTGACAATGCAACTTCTAATACGGCGAGTGTTAATGAGCTTATTAGTATTTGTAAACCATCTATTGGTGGCTTGTTTTTTCATATTAGATGCATATGCCATATTTTGAGTTTGTGTGCTCAAGATGGTTTGAATGTTTTGAAAAATGAACTTTCTCCAATTAAAGCGGCGGTCACGTGTACATAGAAATAAATCTTTGCAACGAAAATGGGCAAGATTTTGTAGGGAAAACGGGTTTGAACCTAAAATTTTTTCAACCGATGTGCCTACTCGTTGGAACTCTACATATAAATTATTGAAATATATATATTCGTATAGAGAGGTTTTGTGTTCGTTTTTTTTTCCAACAAGAAACCGGAATTATGTTATATACAAACCAATGGTCTACGTGTAATTATTTGAAAAAAGTTTTAAATGTATTTAATGATGCTACTAATTTATTTTCCGGTATTTATTATCCTACTTCTCACCTTGTTGTTGAAAATTGTGTTAAAATTGCATTCGTCTTTAAGGAGTGCATGAAAAATGAACGATTGGAAGAATGTGTTATTTCTATGAAACGAAAATGGTTGAAGTATTTTCATTACATTCCAAGTATATTTTTAGTTGCTACATTATTCGATCCTAATAATAGAGAAAGTGATTTAAAATTTTATCTTAATAGTTATTATGATGCTTTATTGCCGTTTGAAGAGTATGGATATCCTTCCGTTGAAAATGTTATTCAAAATGTGAAAAAGTCTTTATATGATATGTTTAAAGAATATAATATAAGTTTTGACGGTCCTCTTCCTATGAGTTCCGGGCGACAAACTTCTACTAGAAGTGGTAATCCTAGTAGAAGTGGTGACGGCGACGATGAAATTGAGGGATTTCAAGATTTTTTTGAAACAAAAAAAGTCACGAATGGGGCGTTCGGGTTATTCATTCGGTTCTAACCCTTATTGAGAACTTGAAGCTTATCTAACAACGGCTTTTGAGTATGGAACGTTGGGAGAAAATGAAGCCGATAGCGAGTTTGATATTTTGAATTAGTGGGCATCGAGGAAATCACTTTATCCAGTTGTTAACATCATTGCGAGGGAGATATTGGTCGTTCCCGTATCAACTGTTTCAGTCGAACAAGCATTTAGTGAAGGGGGGTACATGCTGGACGAGCGGAGATCCAAACTTACACCTCACAATCTCGAGTGTCAAATATTATTGCATGATTGGGTCAACGCCGATCGACGGAAACAAAAAAAGTTCTTAGTGAAGATGAAGAGAGCGAGATGTATTATGATACTACGGGATCTAGCAACGAGTCGGTAAATGGATGAGTATGGTACCCCCCGCACCACCGCTTCCGATTCCAAGGTAAGTAAGGTAAGTGAGAACTACGTGGACTTTTGATTCCCAAGATAAGGGATACGTAGGCAACTATCTTCAATTATTTAAAATTAAAATTTCAAATTTTAACTTCAAATATTTGAAAATAGTTCAAGTCCAATTTCTTTTTAATTTTCTTTTTTGAATTTATTAAAACTCTTCTATTATAATTTTTTTTATTTTAACTTCAAAATATTTTTTATTTGACCAGTCGATCGACTAATTGACCAGTCGATCGTCGATCGACTGGTCAATCAGTCGATCGACTGGTTCTCTCCAAATCGACTGGAGAACAGAATGTTTGGCAATTTTGGGCGAAGTAGTCGATCGACTGAGTTAAAATTTAAAAAAAAAAACATCCAAACCGGCCAAAACCGAACCGGGACCAAACCGTGAATCGGCGGTTCGCAAACCGTCCGATTTCACGGTTCGGTTCCGGTTCGAGGTTTCCGCCGAAACCGAACCGGCGGTTGGAACCGCCTGGACACTAAATAAATCCATTCAATCATTTTAACAAACCCTTAAGATGCAGTCTAATTATTTTAAATATATATGTTCTTTGAGAACTTTTCATCGAGAAAAAAGATATTAAGTAAAGTGTAAATTTGAACAAATGAATTATGCAGAAAAATGCCATATGATATGAATCATTAAACTTGCTTCAAATTGATGGAATTGATGTGTGCAGAAAATAATATAATACAGTTTTAGGAGAAAGTATTAATTAATCAAGCTAATTAACTTCCATGTTCCTCTATTATATGCTTTTGTGTTAAAAGTCTCTGACTCATACTGTAAATCTATGTAAACGACTTGCCACAGCATCTTGATGGTGCATCTCGGCGGAGGCGCGGTGTCAAAATCGAGGCGAAGGTGCGATAGAGATGGTTAAATATATTGTGATTTTTGCAGTGAATGGAAATGTTGAGGGGAGAGGCACGGCGGAGATGGGATCTTGCTGAGATTGGCTAAGGTTGGGGATGGAGATGTCGATCAGGAAGAGAGAGAGCGAAGAAAAAGAACGAATAAATTCGGCATTTCTTTCTTTTATATGATATCCATTTGGAGCAGGTTAGGAGCTTCATCATACAATAAATGATCCTTGTGACCGTCACATTTGATTCTTTGCCAAAATATTTTATAATCAATAAATATTGGTCCAGGGCACAGACCAGATTTCTTGGGCCCCCTTTGAAACACAAAAATAAAATTAAATTAGGTATAGTGAGTAAGTTATATTTGGGTTAGAGTTAGGTAAACTTGGGTTTAGAGGTAGTAGGTTGGGCTGGCTATGCCCCTGTCGATCACTACCTCTCAACTCATCTTGTTCCACTCTACAAAACTGTCAATTCAAAAAAGAAAAAAAAAAACGTCATCGGAGTTTATTTATTTTTAAATTCTGCCCAATTTTAAGAATTACAAAATTATCTAAAAGTATTACAAATTCAACTAAATATTAAAAACTAAAATTATCACAAACTCAGTTTAAAGTATCACAAATTCAACTAAAAGTATCACAAAATCGAGTAAAAGTAACACACGTTTTCTAATAGTTGTATTGTACTGCATTTTGTGATACTCGATAAATCTTCTAATATAAAGTATTTGCACCTAAAAACTTTGATACTTTTAACTCAAGTTGTGATACTTTTACTACCCTTTATGGTACTTTTACATAATTATACTATGTAATATTATTACCTAAAGTTGTGATAATTTTAAATAAATTTATGATACTTTTATAATAATTTATTATACTCCATATAGGAGAATAATACACATTATTTGTACCTTAAAATTGTAATGCTTGAAACTTTATTTCTAATATATTTACTGCATTTTGTTATATCTTTACGTAAACTATAATATTTAATACTATTAACTAAAGTTGTAATACTTTTAAATAAATTTATGATATTTTTATGTGATTTGTAATACTATGTATATAAATATAATATAATATAATATTTAGGGTAAACAATTTTATGCATCATGTACTATACGCGTTTTTTGGGTTTGCATCCTAATTTTTTTTTTTTGTAATTTAATGCATCCTGTACTACACAAGATTTTGAAAGGGCATCCTCCGGCCAGCCAACTCGTCCCGACTCACCGGAACTCGCCTGAACTCGCGAGTGGGGTTGCATCATTTCAAACCCATATACTTCAGGATGTATTTTATCAAATTAGTATACTCCAGGATGCATTTATCAAAACATACCAGAACTTTTTAATTTTCAGAATTTAATAACTTTTTTTTAATCTATTTTCAAGGTATATTACATCAAATTATTAGTTTTTATGATGAGAAGTACGTTAGGCAAGTACAAGACAAATACACATGATTAAAGATTTTATTTTTTAATATATAAGAATATTTAGCAATGCAAGAGATAAAGAAAGTTGAACAACACATGTTAAAACTTACATAAGTTATAAATATTGTCATATAAACAATATCCGGATTATTATAATTTCATTTGCTTGTCAATTTATATTTTTATTATTAAAAATAAAATAAGATCCGGATATTATTTTATCATAGACAATAGTATAAATTGACAAGCAAATGAAACTATATTAATATAGACAAAAGAATATTATCTATTAAACTTAGATTGTTTATGTACATGTTCAAACTTAAATAAGTTATAAACTTTATCATATAAATAATATCCGAATTTAATAGATAATGTTTCTTTTTAATATAATTTCATTTGCTTGTCGATTATTCTTTATTGAAAAGAAAATAATATCATCTTATAGTATTCAACTTTTTTTATCTATTGCATTACCAAATCATCTTGTATTAAACTTCCTCTATATTTAGAAAAAATGAATCTTTAATGGTGTGTGTGTGTGTGTGTATATATATATATATATATATATATATATATATATATATATATATATATAACTTCTTATATATTTGAGTGTATGTTGTCTAATGTGCTTTTTATCGTCATAAAATTGTATTAATTTGATATAATATACTTTAAAGTTAAATTCAAAAGCAAGAATTTATTAAATTTCGAAAATCACACTACTACAGAACAGGGCATTTACGGCGGGTTTTTTTTTTTTTTTTTGCTTTTAACGGCGATTTTGAACCGCCGTAAAAAAGTCAAAATTAACGGCGGTTCTGGAAGACATTTAACGGCGGTTTTGGAACCGTCGTAAAATGCAGTGTTTTTACGGCGGTTGTTGAAAAATACCTTTTAGAAAGTCTGTTTTCAGAACAGACAATTTACGGCGGTTATGGAAAATACCTTCTATAAAGTAGTAAAAAAATTAAAAAAAAAAAAGAAATGAAAATACAAATTAAATACAAATACAATTATAAAAAACTAAAAAGATGATGAAAATGTAGATTTCCAGCTTACATTCAAACTTTTATTTTCCATTGATCCACTATCAATCAGAATAAAATAAACACCTTTTAGTAATATAAGAAAAAGATAATCACACACATAAAAAAAGCACGTCCCAACATCAGTCAGCACTGCAACCCAAACGAGCGGATAACCGACCACGGCCAATCCTAAAACAGCAACCTTGGTCAAAAAAGATGTTATTAAGTTCTCGATAAATTTGCGTTGAACGTTCTTTGCGATGCGAGAAGCTGTTACGATCCTCTGAATGTCGTCTGATACGTGCAGTAATTTGGGGCACTCTACCCAGGGTTGTCCTACGAGAAGGGCTGATTCAATTCGACGGGTTTATCGCCAAAAGAAACCCGAACAAGATACCAGGCCGATAATTCCCAACGAAACAACTACCGGCAGAACCCTCACATTCAACCTGCTGCTGGGCAGAATGTTCCTAGCAATTTTGCTGCTAAGCAGCCTGTTCCCAAGCACTCGGGCTCTAAAACGGGTGCTACGTGGGTCATAAAATCTGCAAAAGCATCGACAAGAATGGGTTTAATAGCTACAGAATATTTTGGGCAAAGCGACATAGGATTCAGGACATTCGGCACATTATAATGATAAGGACAAGCACTGAAATTGCAAGGGAGTTTTTGTCAAGATCCATCGACTATCAAGCAAGTTACTCAAAAATCAAGCAAGGTAGAAAAGACCGAAAAATCTGGAGAAATCAGCAACCCTTTTGAGTACTAGAAGGAAGAATTTCCATACATTCCACTCTAGTCTCTCACCAACATAATGTAAAGTAAAAAGGCACGCTCGCTCAAGGATTTGAAGCCCGCGTAAAAATTATTATTTATTTTCCTTTTGTTTTGGATTAATCTGTTTGTTATAGTCCATCAAAGCTAAAATTACTAAACGGCTACGTCAACACGATCCCTCGCTGCTGGATTTGACATTGAATTATTCAGATGATTATTGATCCTAATTCTTGATTTCTTATAAAACGACCCTTTCGAAGCCAATTTACTAAACATTGTTGATCTTGCAAAATCAATTGATATAGGTTTAGGAAAATTAAGTACTATACAAAATCAATAAAACTGGAAAAACCTACAGTTCAATAAATCAAGCAACTGTACAATCGGAATACTGTGCAATTCATATGGAAACTAATTAAATTATTGAATTGGAATAAGAATCAAGTTTAAGAAAAATAACATAAATTTCTCTCGATCTGAAACATGAAATGTTCACATATAATCAACCAAAATTACTAAAACCCACTGATCAACAAATCAAACGATCATAAAATTCGGCGAAAGAAAACTGTGCATTACCTATAAAGTTAACCAATTTAATCGATCTGGGAATAAGAGTTGATGCTGAGAAGAAATTAATCCGCAGACAAGCCGCAGATGCTCCCAGACAAGCCGCAGACGCTCTGAAATTCCTCATCCCACTCCACCACCAAAACGCTGCGAGTGCACCATTGTCCTTCTCTGCACCCTCAGGCACCCAATCGCCACATTCGAGCCTCTTCACGGCCATTAACAGACTCCTTTCATTCAACTCAGCCGAGGTGACGCTCGGCCGCCACCTGGCTCGCCGGATCATCCAGATTGGCGTCAATAGAAATCGTGAAGTTGCCCAGGTAAGAGGAGCAGCGGCGTCACCACCGCCGACCCGATCAGTTTGATAGGCCGTCGCCTTGCCGGTGCGCACTTGGCCGTGCACCACACATTCTCTGTCACTGCCCACCTGCGCCGGCACCTCCCAGATCCAGACGTTGGCTTACGGAGCCACCAAATCGCCGTGTGAACAGCCTGCCTCACGCGGACAAACTTACCACTGCCTTCGCCGGATCTACTGGCGGCGCGTGGGCCAGATCGTCACCATCGTCAACGAATGAAGAAAAAGAGAGGAAAAGAATCTCTGAGAAGTTTTTTAATGTATTGAAATTAGGGCGGAAGTTTTTAAGAATCTCAAAGAAGTTTTTTTTTTTGATTTAATTATTTTTTTGATTTAGTATTTTTTTAGTTTAATATTTAATCCAGATCGTCGGATCAGATACTGATCAACGGTCCAAAGTTTTTGCTTGATAAGGACGAGGATCAGTGACATGGCAGTTTACTATTCTACGGCGGTTCCTATTAAACCGCCGTTAAATGTAATCTTATTCACGTCGGTTCTAATAGAACCGACGTTAAATCTACCGCAATAATTAACGTATGAGCTAATTAACGTCGGTTTTTAAGGAACCGCCGTGAATACTTTATTAATTCACGGCGCTTTCTTAAAAACCATAATTAATTAGTTCAGTTTTAACGTCGGTTTTCATAAAACCGCCGTAAAATGTACGTTTCTACGGCGGTTTTATGAAAACCGTCGTTAAATTACCGATTTAATGGCGATTTTTTGGAAAACCGCCGTAAAAAATTATTTAACGGCGGTTTTTCCAGAACCGCCGTGGATGAGGCGCCTTCGTATCTACTTTCTACTGTAGTGTCAAAAAGTATAGGTGAGTTTTGATATATGCATCCTGAAGTATACGGGTAAATATGCAACCTCACTCGCGAGTCCAGGTGAGTTCCGGCGAGTCGGGGCGAGTTGGCTGATCGAAGGATGCACTTTCAAAGTTTTGTGTAGTACAGGATGCATTAAATTACAAAAAAAAAAACGTTAGGATGCAAACCCAAAAAACGCGTATAACACAGGATGGTTACAATCTTTTTCCCTAATATTTATACGTAAATTTATAATACTTTTAAATTAAATTATGATACTTTTCACTAGTTCTGTGATACTTCACTCATTCTATACAAACATCAATTTATAAACGAAAAAGGAAACCACCTGCCCACCTCACCCCACAAAAAATCAACACCCGTCAACACAAACAACAAACATTAACCCGCCACACAAACATCAACCACATAGTGGCCAATATTCAAATACAAAGTGTCGCAGAAAAATGCAAATTAAATACATATAAACACAAAACACACATCACAAATAAATCGACGACATCAAGGTAGAGGTCGTCATCGCTACCACAACGATATAAAGGAGAGAAACAAGAAATATCCTACCATCACCGGTGCCAGTTTCAGAACCGGTTTGAAATAAAAACTAGCAATATTGTAATTGCAATGTGAGGAGTTTAGAGGTGACCGGTCAAAATTTGGTATGGTGAGTCGCCGTAGATCTGAGGTCAAAGTTGACATTTTGTAAACTTTGACTTCAAATATACGATGATCGAAGAATCTAATCGTAAATCTAATTACGGATTTATAATGATGGGGTCAAGACGATTCAAACAATATATCTTTTAGCTTAACTACGTTAAGAAGAACTATGTACGTCGATCAGTCGAAGACCGATGAGTTAAAGTTAGATTTTCGCCACCGATGGACAGTGGCCAGCGGCAGCGGGCGGTCCATTAACTTTAGGAACTATGGAAAATTGGTCAACTAAATAGGAATGACACATTTGTTCATTAATTAAAACTTTGTTACACATTTAATTATATTTTCGTGTGATATTGAAATTGTCGTCCAAAATTAGGGGATTTTGAGTGGATCAAAATCCGGCGATCCTTACACATAATAATAAAAATAAATTATAGAATTAAATAGATAAGGTTTCACACATAATTATTTATTACATAAAAAAGCTTGTAGATTTTTTTTTTGATGATATGTAATATACCTATATAAATTGATCAAATTGTGTGTGGATGTTTACACTGTAGTATACTATATATAGAATAATACTATGTTTTGTGTACCTTTTATGGCTGCGAACTTGTGTATTCGTTGAATATTTTCGACGGAATGCGTATTCGTTGAATATTTTCTAAAAAAAATAAATACAAAACAGGCAGAATATTGTCCGTCACAAAAATTAATTTTACATCAACATTTAAACCCTTCTTGGAACCCAGTCCCATTCTCTCTCATTCATTATTAGTTCAATTAATAGACGGAGAAAGTTTAAGTCCACATGCAAATAGTCGATCCCTTCAAAATTATTGGACCAAAAGATATCATTCATCACCCATATTAATAACGCTATGATCAGGAACCATGGAACAAAAATGTCCAAATCTTAGTTTTCCGTTGAAGGGTCATAAGCTATGGGTACCAAAAAAAGTCCATTCTTTCTTGAGACAGATATCCCTTCACCCTCGGACATGTCTATATCATCAGGCCTCATCCCTTCAGGCAATTTCCAATCAAAGTGGTACAAAAGCTGAGCCAATGGAAGCTCAGTGTTTGCCAATCCAAAATTCATGCCAGGGCAAATCCTTCTTCCCGCCCCAAATGGAATAAATTCAAAATTGTTCCCCAAGAAATCGACACTACAATTTTCAAATCTTTCGGGCTTGAAGCTATCGGGTTCGGCCCAGTATCGGG
The DNA here is from genome assembly GCA_014905375.1 of Phtheirospermum japonicum. Lineage (NCBI taxonomy): Eukaryota > Viridiplantae > Streptophyta > Magnoliopsida > Lamiales > Orobanchaceae > Phtheirospermum > Phtheirospermum japonicum. The sequence goes on from BMAC01009287.1 coordinate 19,089, forward strand.
GATCCCTTCCCATGGACCAGATGTTAACCAGGACTTTGGATTTGAGAGGGATGGAATAACCATCGACTTTGCATGCGTCTCTGCATGCTCTCGGGAGTAGAGGGACCGGAGGGTGGAACCTGAATGTTTCTTTGATCACCAATTTGAGGTATTTTAAGGCCTGCACATCACTTTCTTCGATCTTCTTCTTCCCTTTGAAGGCATCTCTCATCTCTGCCTGTACCTTAGCCATCACGCGGGGGTTTCTCATGAGCTCAGCCATGGCCCAATCAACTACGGTTGAGGATGTCTCAGTTCCAGCAGCGAACAAGTCCTGTCCACCACAATCATCAATAATATTTTCTTTCGAAAAACGATCATGTCATGAATCGAGTTTTTATTTAAATGGATATGTTTCAAGTGAGATATCAAATCATTTCTACAAACCCTAGACTAATATTTTCTCAGCACTGATTAACTGCTACTTAGTCATATTCTTGACTTACAAAAATAACGGCTTTGATGTTGTCATTGGTGATGGGAAATTGGAGCTCTTGATCTCTCTGCATCCTGAGCAGAACGTCCACAATGTCCTCACCCCCAAACTCACCGCTCTGCTTCAACTTATGCTCCTCCAGTATTACGTCCAGTATGGCATCCATCTTACGCCGCAAACTCAACAAATTGTATTTATTCCAACTGAGAAAATTAAGTAACTTGGATGACGGAAACAAATCGGCCAACCCGAACCCCGCAAGCAAGGGTACCGCCTTCTTCAACAGTACCTCCAACGAATCACGGTGACTCGTCACTTTACCAAACGCCGCCCTGTAAATAACTGAACTTGTAAAACCAAATATCTTCTCCGTTAGATTGGTACAAGATGACGATGACGACCGGAGGGACCTCACGAGACGGGATATCTCATCCTGTCTGATGGACCCGAAAGATCTGACATTCTTAGCTGTGAGGAGCTCGAGGATGCATATCTTACGCATTTGCCTCCAGTACTCGTTGTACGGGCTGGCAAAAACGTCTGTGTAGTCGTAAAATATGATTTTATTGCTGATGCTTTCGGGCCTGCCAGCACACGCAGGGTCCTGATCTTTGAGGGCCTCCTTAGCCGCCTCTCCAGATGAAATCACCACCGCCGAAAACTTCTCCGAGCTGCAGATGCAAAAACTGGCCCGTATTCTTGGGATAGTCGCCGGAGCGCCTGGTGGGGCAGCCCGCCAATCAGGTGGTGAAGGTGGCCGATGACGGGCAGCTTTGGCGGGCTTGGAGGCAATTTTTGGTTTTCTGGAGGGGATTTGTTACAAAATTTGATTAGTAAGAAGATGAAAGATGCCAAAAGCAGGAGAGCTGTAAAGGTGAAAGGCGGCCAGATCTCCATGGCCAGAATATTGGGTATGTATGTGCTTATGTTTCCAGGGTATATATATGTTCTTGTTGCCCGGTGAAATGCTTGCCCACCATATATAGGGAATTTCTAGTATAGTAAACTTACTATACTTCTAACCCCATTAACTTTATATTTTACTTACTATACTTCTACCCCCATTAACTTTATATTTTACTTGTAGTTTGATTTTTACTGTTGTCTTGCACTTTTGTTTTGTTGAATGAATGGACTTTTAAAATTGTTTTTACCAAACAATTTACATTTTTCACAGATACTTTTCTAAATTTCACATATTAAAAAGTCGATTTCATAGATGGACATTTATACCAAAATTGTTCCTAATCCTAAAGTAATGTGCGGCCTCAATTCCTGTCCGGGCAAGTAACTCAGGCGAGGATATCCTTTTCATTACTACTCATTTCATTTTACTAGAGAATAGTAGTTGAATATAAATTTGTGTACATCTGACTAAGTGATTGAATATAAAATTATTTGGTAAAATAATTTTGAATGCCTACAAAGAAGATGTTTATGTGAGAAAAAACTAGGAGTGATATCAATCACTTGTTTACCCTTTTTTATCTATTGGTTAAGGGAAAAAAATATATTTGGTAGGTAATAAGAGATCTTGAATTT
>BMAC01009352.1:0-11706 GCA_014905375.1 Phtheirospermum japonicum
AAATTGACTGCTCGGCAGTGTGTTTTGTGATTTTTGGGCATTTCAGTCGATCGACTGGTTCTCAGTCAATCGACTGACACGCAAATTTTTTTGACCCGTTTTGATATTTTTGCCCCTGCGTTTTTGTATAAAAAAGCTAGCACTCTCCCTCACCAAGCCTTATCCTTCCTTGGATGATTTTGAACTCCATTCAATCTCTTCCAAGCTCATTTTCACTATTCCATTGCAAAACCCTAGCTTTAATCCTTAGTTAGTTTAGTTTTAGCGAGTAGTCTAGTTGGTTGTTCTTAGTTAGTAATCTTGTATTCAAGCTATTGAGTTGGAGTTGTTCTACTTGCTTTGAAGATTGTATACATTTGAAGCTTTTGGTTGGAATGCAATATTGGTAGTAAACTTTCCCTTATTTGGTATTGTTCTTGTGTTGTTGCATTTACTTTGTGTTGGTTATTAAATTTAGTAGAGTTGTTTTCCTTAAGTTTCTCAAATTCACACTTCAATTTTTAGCTTGGTTCTCTTCTTGTAGTAAAAACTCCATTGATGCTTGGTTTTGAAGCTTTTTACTCTTTTTGTTCAAACAAATATTGGAGCCTTGAAAGTAATTAGTAGCTTTCCCTTTTGAAACGTTTGACTTTTACCTATTAAATGCATTTGACTTCTTTTGAATTTAAGTTAGACTTTCCCTCCTTTTTAGCTTTTAAATTTACAAGCTTTCTTAGTTAATAGTTTTAATTTAATTAAGGTTATTAATTAGGTTAAATTTGTGTCATTAAGTCTAGTTATTTTCAAGCAAGTTTTAAATTCCTTTCCCTTGTCTCAATGTTTTTCAAGCTCTCTTTTCAATTCAAGTTTAGTGATACAACTCAAACCAAACCAATGATTAATGCTTTCTTAGATTAGATTAGTTTAATTAAGAATAATAAGGGATTAATTAAAACACCTAACACCGATTATATCGATTCTCGAGAGACACGACTCGGGAAAACTTACCTCTCTATAATCGACTCCATACTATTGCGGAGAAGATTTCTTAGAGTGTTAAGAATTCTTCGATCACCTACAAATGAACATATTCGAATTCACACAGGAGGAAATTATTAACTTTGCCATTATAATTGTATCTAATGCATTGTGCAATTCACACAAACCCTACCCAGAAAAATTTAAGCAGATGTAAGGAATATCTATAATATAACGTCTACTGTTTTAATGCTAAATAAGTATCAACTGAACCATGTATACAATAACACATATAATTTATTGACCAAAACGTAATAAATCTTGTGGTGGTTGAAAATCCAATCTCAATTAGTCTAAATGCTAAAATCACACATCAAACTTAAAAGGCAAAAGAAATGAACGGTAAAGGCTCCTCTAGAATGATTTGCATGTTTTCATACATACAAAATGCCTGCATAATTCCTATTTCAAAAACTGTACCCGCTAGTATTACAACATCTATCACATATATAAAAACAGAAATATCCCACCATCTTTAATTAAAAATAAGCATTGTCACCAATAGCACCAAGTTCACAACCTCTATCCCATTGTTTAACCAACGACACTATGCTGAACTCAAACACTAACACTCCTTGGTCATACTAAATAAGTTACCCCTATTTTTATATACACTACTATTATGTTCGCTGGAATTACGCTTATTAATTTTATTTTATACTCCTAAATAAATTTGCCGATTGACAAAACCCAAAAGGTTAGTTACTCCTATTATGTTGAACTCTTTTTTTCCTTTTTAGCAAGATTAATATACTAAATGTAATTAACTTGACATGCTGAGTAAATATTTTAAGCAATTTGGTCAAATCACAGTAATTATAAACACAATGCATACTAGGTTAACACTATAATGGAGTCTGGACCGTTTGCATTATTTGAATCATCAAAAAAAATGCAGGCCATATCTAGCCATCCTTAAATAATATTAAACTAGGGTTTTCGGGATTTTGAATCATCGCAAATTCACAAAAAAAAAAAAAAGGAAAAACGTACCAACATTCTTGTTGGCTGAAATTTTCTTCTTCGGTTGAGATTTCTGCGGAGTTTGTCCCATCGATTGTATACACTAGGGTTTTCGGGGATTTTGCAATAGGGAGGAGAAGGTAGATTGCGTTTCGGGGTTTCCGAGAATGGAGACGAAAACGGAGAGGATATGATAGATTGCGAGTGGGTGATTGCTTCTGTGAGATGAAAATTGAGACGAAAATGGCGAGAAGAAAACGGAGCTTGCTGCGCAAAACAATGGAGATGAAAGGGCTTCTGCTTCTGTTCTGTGCAAAATGACGCGCGGGTATTCAAAAAATGGAGAGAAAGGACCTTAATTACAAAAGCACCATCGAAAAGTCCAAAAATTACAAAAGTGGCACCGAAATAATTACAGCGAAAATTCAGAAAAATAATTAAAATGGTAAGAAATGGGTGGTCAGGATTCATTCTCATTTCTCACCTACGGATCTATTCTCACACGATCCTATACCTATATATATATATATATATATATATATATATATATATATATATATATATATATATATATAGTTAAGTTGTAAAAAAAATACATATCAGAAACATATAATAATTTAACTATATTTTGTGATACTCTAATAATATCTTGTGATACCATAATAACCTTTAATAATACTCTAATAACCCGTTGTAAAATTATATAGATGTAAAATATATAAATAGTTAGATTAAATATATTTTAAATATCACAATGAACGGTGGTCGGTATGAGTGCGAGAGAGAGATGCAGAGGGCAGGGGATGGGGAGTGGTGGGAGCGGGGACTGAAACGAACTAATTCTTTTTTTTTTTAAATTTATAATTTGGGTTAGGAGGCGACCGAGTTGGACAGTGGACAAGTTGGGGTATGATGGCTATATAAAAAATGAAAAACTCTATAGTGCCGTTAAGGGCATCATGCCTCTCACCCTCTGCATTTACAGATTTCTTAATGCAAAAAGTCTAAATTTAATCTAATGATTCCTATTAGGAATGAAACCGTGAAGGCACCGTAGAAGTTCTAATAAAAAATGGTCTCATAATATTAGACTAATTTCATATAAATATTTGCCATTTTTCTATCATTTAAAATTTTATTTCATAATTAAATCTTGTATCCACTTATTTAAATTGGCCTAATGATCATAACAGGTCGACCCACCAAAATCTTCATGAATCGGGTCTCAGATTCAATCGGACCCCACCCACCACCACCCCTAGCCAAATCTACTACTCTTCATCTGATATACGTAGAGTAACAAATACGCAAGGATACCAATAATTTGGGAATATATATAAACCCGACGACTAAAGCTTACAATTACAAAAGCAATCCTCTTTTCATATTCTCGTTTCGTCCGCAGCTATTCTTAAAAACACCAATCCGATAAAATCCCCAAAATCAAGAAAAAAAATGTCTTCCCGCGACAAGAATCCTTCAAAACCCTCCGGCAGCAGAGGTATCCGTACACTTTCCGATCTGAACCGCCCACCGGTCACGATTCCGATAGTGATTCCGACGCTCCTCAGGAGTACTACACCGGCGGCGAGAAAAGGTTCTCCTTCGTTAATTTTCCCATATTTATTCCATCTTTTAACAAAACCTAGGTCGTGTATCGTTGTTCGAGTCTTGTTTTGATATCACTGTCGTTTAATTGAAGTGGAGATGTCTATGTTTATGGTGATTTTTTTTTTGGTCATTTAGGGTTTATTATAGTAGCATATTAGGTTGCGTTTCTCGATCATAGTTGATATTTACTGTATTGGATCTGAGATTGCGAATTTTGTTGCCAGGTGTCATGATTTGGCTTGATATTTAAATGGCCGATCAATTTTCCATGCCTTTTACTTGTTTCCCACTAACTCAACGTCATTTTTGCTCATTTGCCCTGTTGATAAAAATGCATACCAAAACCTATCCATACCTGAATATTTATTAAAATGATATGATATTTCTCAGTGGTATGCTTGTCCAAGATCCATCCAAGGGCGGAGACAATGTTGATGCGATTTTTGATCAAGCTCGACAGCTGGGTGCTGTACGTGGGCCCTTAGAAAATCCATCTGCAAGCTCAAGAAGCTTTTCTGGGACAGGAAGGTTACTCTCTGGTGAAACGGTACCAACTTCTCCACAGCAGCCTGAATCAGTTGTGCACAACATTGTTTTCTGGAGAAATGGTTTTCACGGTTAATGATGGCCCTTTACGGCGTTTGGATGATCCGGAAAATGCCCCATTTCTCGAGGTAACAAGCAATGGCAATAAACTAGTGTAAATACAACTAAGGAACTAATTTCGAGATTTGTGTTTTAGAATTTGATGATTTTTGATGGTATCTGTCTTATTGCAGAGCATCGGGAGATCTGAGTGCCCTAAAGAGCTGGAACCTGCGGAGAGGAGAAGAACATCTGTTCATGTCAATCTCGTAAGGAGGGTCGAAAACTGCCCTGTAAGTGCAATGAGAATTGGGCTTTATATTTCTTGTGCTTTATATTAGTGTCATAGAGGTACAAGCACGTGAGTTTTGTATATGTTCCGTTCTCTCTGTGAGATTGCTTACTTTCAGGTTTGCTTTTTAACATATCTAGTTTCACTATTAGAGTCGATTATGCACTCAAGGAAAATATTGCAACTGAGGTGTGGGTTAAAAAGATATAGGTTGCTGATTGTCTATATTTTTATTTTGAAAAAAAATTCTTTCAAAGATTACACTATTCAACCAACCACTGTCACTTTTTTCTCCCACCAATCACTTCAACTCATTTTTAAAGTAAAAATCATCCCATCACTATTCTCCTACACATTAATACTCATTTTCCCATAAATCTCGCTATTCTCCCACTCACAACCCCAATTACCAATCATTATTTTGCTTTTTTCTCTCTTTTTTTTTTTTTTATATTAGATCAGCTTTAATTATTACATTTTCATCTCATATCTATTCACACTCTCAAGAAATATCATTCTTCTTCAAGAAAGATTTCATCACTATTTTCTTCCATTTTCAAAATGAAATGATATCCGATCACCACCAAAGAAGCTGAATTCAACTTGCCATTTTGCAATAAAATGGAAGATAGAAAGAGTGAGGATGCTGTGATTGTAGAACAAGTCAAAACCTTGCTATCTCTCTCTGTGTGTGCTGAAAAATTGAAAAATTGTTACGGCTGACATGATTGTTCTGCAATCTTTATTTATAGAAATAAATTAGAACTAAATCTATTATGGTTTAAGTTTTATTCTAGTTCTTTTTAGAATGCGCCAACTTTAAGAAAACAAATATGGCTGAATATCTTAATTCCTTTATTTATATGATTTTTTAATCTCTATATAAGAGATCAAGAACGATGAATAAAGTAAGCAGCAAATATTTAAGCTCCCTTTGACGAGCTTATTTATTCACGTGTCATCATAGATATCATAGGTCGATCCGGAAAAAGTGATAATAAGGTTGCGTAAGATCTTACGGTTAATCTCTCAAACCTGGATGTGAGAGTTGTTGTAGTTGGCTGCCCTGTTGACCTGACCGATACTTGATTCTATTGCCTGCACTCGTGAATCTACATAGTCCTGTGCCTCTTGAATCATGGCTTTGATATCAGCACCCTTTATTATAACCCATCGAACCTGCCTCTGGTACCAAATTGTTATGGTCTCGTATCCAGGATCTAGTTTGTGGGCTATTAAACGTAAAATCTGACTTAACCTTATTATCGCTTTTTCGTGATCGACCTATGATGAGCTCGTCAAACAGAGCTTAAACCTTAGGACTCTCTCGTTAGAGAGAGACCAAGATCTCATATAAGAACTCGTTAGAGAGAGACCAAGATCTCATATAAGAACTTAAGAAATAATTTGCTGCTTTTATTCATCGTTCTTGATTTCTTATATAGAGATTACAAAATCATATAAATAAAAGAATTAAAATATTCTGCCATATTTATTTTCCAGAAGTTGGCAGAAAATAATAACTAGAATAAAACTCAAAACAGAATAGATTTAGTTCTAATTTATTTTTATAAATAAAGATTGCAGAATAATCATGCCATCCATAACAAAAAACCCTAAAAAACACCGTCATTGTACTCCCTACCACTGCTGGGGTAGGACAAAGCTTAGTCAGAAGTGGCAAATAGTTGAAAATGAGTTTTGATCCTACTCTTTTTGCTTCTCAGATCATACTGAATACCTTAGTTTGTTAGACAAATTAAAAGTTTTCTCATAATGGCGATTATTGTTTATTGGCTAATGTCCGTTTATAGGGAGTCTTAGGAGATTATACCCCTGAACATTTTAAATTTTGTTTAGTTGAGGTGCCATTCTGATCTACTGAATGTTAGATAGAAACTACTTCAATACAGCTTTTTCCCAATTCAAGTTGGAACCATAAAAATAATATATATATATATATATATATATATATATATATATATATATATATATATATATATATATAAAATATATATGTATATATGTATAAATTTTTGTTTCGACTTGCAGGAGCCAGAAATAGCAGCGCGATCCATTTCAGGGCGTTGGTAGAACTCTAGGGAGCAGCTCTGCAACTGGTTTCAGGGCCTGAGACGACGACTGCGACTGTTTCTGTTCCACTCCAAAGTGCACCGTCCCCATCCGCGGGCCTTGTGGTGGATCGATCACTTGCCGTCCACTTCCATTCAGCTCAGGCTTGCTGATGGGACCCGCATGGTCGCACACTTCAACTACCACCATACGATCGCTGACATCCGTTCGTTCATCGATTCATCCAGGCCGGGGGGATCCGGTTCGTATCAATTGCAATCCGTTGGATTTCCTCCTAAGATCCTTGCTGATGTCACCCAGACCATTGAACAGGCCGGGCTGTTGAATTCGGTGGTTATTCAGAAACTCTAAGCACAGCCGCAGCAGTAATATCTACTCTCTTTAAAAAAAGAAAAGAAAAGAAGAAATATCTTCATGATGGGACTCTATGAGTAAACTTGTTTGAATTCAATACTTGTGTCCTAGAAGAATATTATTTACTGAAGCTAAATGCGTAAAGGTACTTCAAAACATTTATTCCCCCTGTTTTGAATTATGTGGTTTTCATGTCAAGTTCAGAGGAAAAAGTTTTTTGCCAGTTTTGGTGTTATTTATTTCTGCTGCACTGGTGTTTTGGTTGGATTTGGATTTTGTTCGATGGTCAGTTTAGTTTCTTCTTTCTTTAAAGGGATATTGCAAAAACTATCCATGAGGTTGGGAGTATTTATAGAAAAACCCCAATTGACTTTGAAAATTACAAATACTACTCTTGAGGTTTTGTTTTTATTTACATTTTGGCCTAATTTGGAGTATTTTATAGAAAACCCCAATTGACTTTGAAAATTACAAATACCACTCTTGAGGTTTTGTTTTATTTACATTTTGGCCTAACCATTAGTTGACTTGGCGGGATTGATGATGTCATCAAATATTATGTAGTTGCACCTCGTGGTTTTTACAATATTACGAATAACTCCCAAGTTTTGTTAGTTTCGCAAACAAGTGCAAAATGAGCAATATTTGATGATTTTTGTATTTCTCAAAATTAGGGCATCCGTGAAGTTTTCACAACTTTTTGTGCGCCACATCAGGTGCCATGTCTAAAGCAAAGAATTCTATCATTTTACAATTTTTTATTCACAATGGTTAGATTCACACAATAAGTTTTTAAAGGTCCAGCCTATCACACACATTAATATTTCATTATTTATATTTTACTCTATTAGTTTCAAAAATTTAAAAAGAAATCTGGCGGGACGCTGATGGCAAAAGCGTCCCAAATTTTTTTTTTCTCCCCCAAAGTTTTTGGGGCCAAAATGAAAAAAAAATTAATTTTTGGGACCGGGACGCTTTTGCCATCAGCGTTCCGGTAGAAAACGCAAAAAAAAAAAAAAAAAAAAAAAACCTCGGGGTCGGGACGCTTTTGGCATCAGCGTCCCGGGGGCAGAAATGCAAAAAACTAATTTCGGGCAACAACCCAAACCCTAACCCTAATACACATATTATTTATTTATTTATATTATATACTTTTAAGGTTTAGTTATATTTATAATTTATTTAAAATTTTATTAATTAAAATAAATAAACATATGAATTGCTCCACATATCGTTCCTCGAACCACATTTTCTAAACGAACCAGAGACAATCCGAATTGATCTTGTAAAAGATCCGCTACAGAACGAATGCGCTTATTTTTCAAATGATTCATATCGTCAAGTKTACCCATTCCAAATTTCAATCCAATCAAATGATCAGCAGCTGCCAATATGTCTCGTGGTAACAAAAATGTATTGTTCTGGGGTATATCAAGGTTCAGTCTTCGATTCATATTTCGTCGACCAATTCTTCCTATATAATTACAAGAAGTTTATTTGAAAATAAAAAAATACAATAAAATAATATAAATAACCAAATGACATGAAATTTTAATTTCAAATTAAAAATACAATCAAATTAAGATACAACAACAACGAAGATTAAAATAAAAATTACAGTGATTTGATATTACACGGATATGATCACATTCGTAATGACGGGTTTCCAATGAGATTGTGGTATTGACAAATGCAATTCAAGTAATTTTTATTGAATACCCGATCCATCAAACCAAATAAAGGTTCTCCATGTTTTAGATACGCAGCAGTAAACTCAGCATCGCCTGCGACGTCGTTCCAAAATCGTACTAGCCAATCTGGCTCTTGCACTTTATTGGTCTCATGATCCCAAGTGCAGTTCGTTTCCCAACATCATATGAAAATAGCTGTACCGTTTTTCCAGAAGTTGAACTCGAGCGGTTATGTCGTCCATTGTGAAGTCTTTCCCGAACGCACCATTGATTTTGTCCAACAAGATCCACGTGATATTGTTACGTAATCCTCTTCTGGGATCGTAGACACCATGAAGCTTACTCTCACGGAGGTCGTCAACAAGCTTAGTATCCATATGGATGCTCCATGCGGTTGAATTCGTATCGTAGAAAAAGAAATCTTCTTCGAATTCAAAATATGGTACATTGTTAGGCTGATTTGAACTCAGTTTTTTCTTTTTATTATGAGAATGCTTAGATGATGGAGAAAACCAAAGGTGTGAGGGTGTGAATTGGTTGTAAAGAATGTAGTCCAATGTTCCARATTTATAGATGAGTTACAATCTCACAAGACAGTTGTATTGAATGTGTTGTCGTTGTCACAGCTAAAGATGAAAACATAATGCTTATGGTGTAGTCTTGGCATAAAGAAAGTTGAAAAACGTGTGGAATAATGTCAGGTCTTGTCACATGAAAAGTTGAAAAACCTATTGATACATGTGTACTATTGGCATCAACAATTTTAGATAAACATGAAAGAAATAATTTTATTGAATAAGAAAAAACAAAAGATTACACATTTGATTAAATAAGAAAATAGATGACGTGACAAATTCAAACATTACAAATTAAACATAGTGCATAGTTRCACACTCGAACTAAGATCATTTCTGATCCCATTTTATTACACATTTGAGTCCTAATACATTGATTACGCATCAATTGAAAGCTGCTTCCATGGTCTTCATTAATGGTGGGATGTCATACAAATAATACCTACGTGATGCATTCTCACCGTATTCCTTTATGAACAACAACAAAAAAAAAAGTTAGTAATTGAAATGAAACCAATACAAACCAAATAATTAGATGTACACAGCTGTGTGGACTTTATATAGGCTGGAGAGATATTGTTATTGATAGTGGTATCAATACAGATCAACCGACGTTTTTCATCCGGAAAAACACCATTCTCAGAAAGTCTTGCCTTCCACCAACCGTACCTTATCTCCATTTTCTCAATCCGGTGGTAAATTTCTGCAATAGTGGGTGAAAACATGAACTGACGCTCGAGAATAGATTTTACCATCGGGACGCTCATGATAACATGTGCTCTTTTTGCACCTCTTCGATACCCTTCATTCTGAGCGCCCAAAAATACCAAAATGGCTCGTTCCATCTCCATGGTCCATAGTAGTAATCATTGTTTATTTTTAGAACATCTGGATAGTTTTCGTCAAAATTAGCCATTATTAGCTAGTATAGTTTATGTGTGTTGATAAGTTTTTTTGTGTGTACATATATATAGATGCAGTTTTGCCAGCTATAATTGCTGTGCCATTGTGTTATCTTGTCAACCGGTACATTGTGGCCCAAAACCCAAATAAATAGTTGCCCACCCACACATCAATGCCCTGCGCTTTGCCAGCTATAATTGCTGTGCCATTGTGTTGTCTTGTCAACCGGTACATTGTGGCCCAAAACCCAAATAAATAGCTGCCCACCCACACATCAATGGCCTGCATCTTTGCCAGCTATAATTGCTGTGCCATTGTGTTGTCTTGTCAACCGGTACATTGTGGCCCAGAACCCAAATAAATAGCTGCCCACACACACATCAATGCCCTGCAGCTTTGTCAGCTATAATTGCTGTGCCATTGTGTTATCTTGTCAACCGGTACATTGTGGCCCACACATCAATGCCCTGCAGCTTTGTCAGCTATAATTGCTGTGCCATTGTGTTATCTTGTCAACCGGTACATTGTGGCCCACACATCAATGCCCTGCAGCTTTGTCAGCTCCGCCATTGTGTTGTCTTCTCATCCTTGTCATTAATTATTTCACAAAACAATCTCAAAATTACTTAAATAATTGCTCTCATTGCTATAAATATGTGAGGGAACAAATAATGGATAATTCATCAGCAAATACATATCAATTACTTCATAGCTTATTTTAAAAAAAGCTAATGACAGACCACTTCAACGACAAAGATGGCGTTCCTAAACTTCGGGTGAAAACACTCGATTACGGGTGTGAATTCAACACTAAGTGGACACTTTCCAGAGACGAATGTCTAATTAAATTCCTAATCCTAAAAAATGATATTCGAGGATGGAATCCAGATGACGGACTGTTACCTGACAACAGAGTGAAAGAAGACAAGTGTTTACTTAATTGCTGCTTCAAAAATCACCATGCCCTATCTGAAGATGACATCACAACTAGGATTGTCCAACTTCAGAAACGATTCAGGTTCTTCAAAGAACTGGTTCGGACCCCTGGTACTGTTTGGAACGGGAATCTGAAATTGGTCTTAGGTGATCATAATGTACGAGAGAAATTTATGCCTGTAAGTTAAACACGTTACTTTTTCAATTATTACAAGTAATTGGAATATTTCATTATTATTCTAACTTGTTGTGATGAATGCAGGATTGTCCAATCAAAGCCTATTGCAACGCTTATGATGAGGAGCCCTTGCTCACAAAAATGGAAGTACTGTTTGGAGATGTGTTCCCAACAGACCACAGTGGAAGCTCAACGAGTGGAAGTAGTGTTGACCATTGCACGTTGGCTTTCCGACATTGCTCTGCCTGTGTGGATTACGTTTGTGTCTTCATAGTATGATGTCTTTGTGTTGTTGTAATGATAATGTTCTATTGTTTAGAGGCATTCCTTTTATGTTTTCATTATGTAAAGTTTTTATGTTGTTGCACCGTCTGCTCTATTGCTTAGGGAACACGCCTTTTATGTTTTTATTATGTAATATTTTTATGTTGTTGCACCGTCTGCTCGGTGCAACAACATAAAAACATTACATAATAAAAACATAAAAAGCGTGTTCCCAAAGCAATA
>BMAC01009369.1:0-14649 GCA_014905375.1 Phtheirospermum japonicum
CCTATACTTGCATAAAATTCGTGGATAGTAAAAAATCAATCGGTTGTGTTTCTAAAAGTTAAAACTTAAAGAAAATGATGTATTATCATTTCCAATAAGAATTTGATTGCGGCTAAACCCATCCCAAGTATTACTAAGAGGGTATTTAAAGCTTTTTGAAAACATATCTAATAAATTTAGAAATTTATAAAATGTTAGATCTTATTTTAGAAATAAGTGAATTATTATAATAATGTATATTTGATAATTATGAAATTTATGTTTTTATAAATTTGGATGCTATTAAAATTATTTAATGTATTTATGTCATTTGAATGGTTCAAACGTAGAGCTTGTAAGCTCGTTTTAGAAAATGTGGGTGGGGTACTTTTTTTAGAAGTTTATAAGGGATTTATATAATGTATCCAATTTTTGTATTTATCTTTACATATTCATTATTTTATGATGAAATACAAGAAATATGTAATGAATATGAATTTATAATTTTATATTCATCACTCATTACTTCATTACTTCATTACTTCTATATTCGTCACACATTTGTTGAACTTATAAGTTCATTAAAAAAAAATTTTTTTACCAAAACAAATAAGCTCCAAACACCATTTATATCTACACATTGAGTAATAATTAAAATAAACACAAATAATGTTACTAAAATACCCCTATGCAAATCCCTATCTGTATCTTTACTACCCTAAAAGACCGAATATTTTTATGCAAACTTTTGGTTAAACTAAAATATCCTTCTATTTTATTAATTGTAGTAATAAAAAAATATAATTTACCATGTAGACAAAATATTAATCTGAATAATCACCACGCTTAAGATTTCTCTAATGAAAAAAAAAAAAAAAAAAAAAAAAACAGATTTACATTGTAGACATAATATCATATACACGCTTAAAAATCTGAATAGGAGAGCATTGATGTCAGGGTTTCCATTGAATGTCTCACTTTACATTCTTCTACAATACTTTTAATTTCTTATGTAAGTTTTGTTGAAAGGCAATTTTTAGATATGATGTTATATTTTCGTGATAAGTGTCACCAGTTTTAACATCAACTGAATCTCAGAAAGTAGCGGAAATAAAAATAAACAGAAATTAATTTTCAGTTCGTAAGCAATCGTGCTTACGAACTTGGTTATACAAACCCGAAAACTATATTACTTTCTAAACCGTTCAGATCCAATACAAATTAACAAAAAGTAATATATGAAAATAACTTGTATCAAAAACTTGATACACAAAATACTCTTCGCTTCTTCGTTAGTAGAATTTTTTCGTTGGTTATGCAACGTAGTAATTCTTCTAATTATCCACCAAAGCTCTGAGTGCGGCTGTGCTTGTACTGCTTCAAGAAATCCCGTCTCACGTACGTTCTGTCTTGCGTCTTGGTTCTCCTTTAAAATCAAGGACTCATAGTCTTGTTAAACAAGTTAATTAAGTATTTTGGAAACTAAATAAACTCCTAAACTCCAACTAAGAAAGAAATCTAGAGTCCTAATTAAGTCCCAAGAAAGGCAAACTACAAACAAGGAAATATTGTTGAAAATAATATTCCCAACAATCTCCCCCTTTTGCCTTTTTGGACAAAAACCACCATGACGCATTCAAAATGTTCAATACCAAATAAAAAACTAAATAAACTCCCCCTAAATAAGCTATAGTAATACCGAAAATGAAAATAATTGTTCCACAGACAACCAAACATTAATACATATGAAGGAAAGCATACAAGGACCCTAAACACCACGAGCCTTCTTTGCCCTTTGGGATGACGAAGATGTTCCTTCACCATCCGCATTCCTTTTCCTGAGCCTCTTCGTCATTTTCTTCAAAAATCTGTTCCTAAAATTTATCTTCTTTCTCCGTTTCTCACTGGCCAAGCCTGCCAACACGGTGGCAGCCTCGCCATCAGCATCAGCATCATTAGCACTAGCACCAGAAGCACCAACAACCTCCCCGTCATGGTCTCGATCTCCTCCTTTTTGTTTAGAAACCAAAAGGGCCTTACACAGGGAACCCCGCAACGCCAAAAGCTGAGCACGCTGACTATCCAGATGGACAATCTGGTTGTCAAGTAAAGCCACTTGAGCCCGGACAACCGGTGTCATCAGTTGCACCATGTTGTCCCCGGTGACAGGAGATGCAGAAGTGTCACCATGGGCATCACCATCTCGAACAGGAGCAATCCAGGGCAAGTCAACAATGCGGGCCCTAGAGAGATGCTGGCCTCGCAAGGTGAACCACTCCGCCTCACCAGTGAGGGTATCACTCTCAGCAGGTATGAACCCTTGACTCTCCAAGATACTGTAAATTTTAGAAGGAAAACAGAGAGATGAAGAAGATTTGGAGGAAGCAAACCTAGTGACCATGTCAAACACAAGCTGGCCAAAATTGAACTGGAGTCCATTCCCAATTTTGTA
The DNA here is from genome assembly GCA_014905375.1 of Phtheirospermum japonicum. Lineage (NCBI taxonomy): Eukaryota > Viridiplantae > Streptophyta > Magnoliopsida > Lamiales > Orobanchaceae > Phtheirospermum > Phtheirospermum japonicum. The sequence goes on from BMAC01009369.1 coordinate 2,432, forward strand.
CAGGAAATTGAGCCTGAGGTCTGGTCAACACTGTCGAGTTTTTCGAAGGAACCCAGTTAAAAATCTCCAATTTATGTAGGACCGAGTAAAGCGATGTCAATCGCGTGATGGGTAATTGCTCATGCCAAGTGGTGAGCAGTCCGCCCGACAGAAAAGCAATAACCTCATCCATATTGTCAGCAGTGGAGTCCCCATGAAAAGCGTTAGTACCAAACGCAGAATTAATCAGGGCAGGGGTGAAGGCGTAAACCTGACCTCGTACAAATACTTTCCCATAATTCGCAGACATATCCACAACAACCGAGGGCAAAAGGATTGCATAAAAACTCCACAATAACATCCCGGATAAAAGGTATGGTGGTGGAAACAGTCGAATACAGGCCCCTGTGCTCAAGGAATGCAATCAAGTTTTGACGCTTGAAACAATTCAACAGAGACCCGCCATTCATCAATCATGCCGCGGGATTTATAAACCGAGAAAAGCTCCTCAGCCTAGGAGGATAAAAATTTTGCAGAAAAAGGAACAATATCCTCTATTTCCACTTCATCAGAAACTGGGGCTTCATCATCCTCAACAGGTAAAGACTCTGTACCCAAAGGAGCAGAGTTAATCTCAGCACTGGAAAGGGAGTGGGAAGGAGAGACAGCAGTAGGGACCGGTGATGTTGCCTCTGGTGACAAGTCACCAGTCCCAACATCAGCTTGCTGGACATCATCAACAACAGCAGCCTTGGAATTTCGCCTTGCTTTCTTCTTGGCAGCTTTCACAGACTTCATCAGGTGCACAAGGGGAACATCATCAGACTCATCCGGAGAACATTCAAGAGCAGCATAAGAAACTTTCACAAAATAATAATAAATAAAAATTTTTACTATCAACGAATTTTATGTAAGTATAGGGAAACTTTCACAAAATAATAATAAATAAAATTGAATAGGAATATCTTCTAATACAAAATCGTCAATCCATTTTACAACGTAAAAACTGAATTGAAATGTAAATATATTAAAATCCGAATTACGTGTTCAACACGTTTTTCTTAAAACAGATTCGTCCCCTTCCAGGCGTCTGTTTCCCTGGATAAGACGGGTAAATTGGATTACCTTTCATCTCCAACGAATTGACAATCTGTCTGAACCTTATCACAAAAAAATGCAAGAAGCCAATGAACATTTGATCAATATGCACTTTTTATTCTTATGCAATATGAGGAATGTTGTGATTCGTTGTTGTTGTTGAGATTGTTGTATATTGACTACTTATATAGCCAAGAATATGACCTTTGAAGCTTGCATTAAGACGCATAATGTAGGAGTTGACAACTCAGTTTATCCGTCTTATCCTGGGAAACAGACGTTCAGAAGGGGACGAAAACGTGTTAAACATGTGATTCGAAATATACGTTTTAATTTCAATTTTTACGTTGTAAAAATGATCGACGATTTGATTAGAAAATATCCCTATTCGTTTATTTTATATATATTATTTTATGAAAGTTTCCCTACAGTAATAACACGACACATTCAACAGTCATGACCAAATAATTTTCCACTATAATCACGTTAATTTATCTACAAAATGCACTTGAAAACATTACATGTTTTTATTTTTCGCACAAAGTAAATCTATATCTCAAAATTCATTTCTTAACATTAGAAACTTGAATTTGGACGTGGAAATACATCTTGTACACGTACGCAGATGTACAAATGATATACTCCAGGTCAAGTCAATCCAAGTGTGCTTTGGTCGATTTCACAATTATTCTTGATCACCATCACTATCTACAGAGCCACAGTGTCCTGTGGTGGTAGGAGCCCACCTGTTTATAAGGAGGTTTAAATCTGTCCATTTTACACTAGTAGGTGCATATATACTTTCAGCATTAATGTCTAAGTTTCAGCTGATCAAACTTGACTTCTACCATAGTAAATTTAGTCAATGATTAATTCCACAACGACTAATTCTTGATAACAAGCATGGTGTATGCACAGCCACTCAAGTACATATCATGCTCTCTAGGTATAGCCATTTGTTCTGAAGCTGTGTGTAGTTGAGTTTTTTTTTGTTTTTTTTTTTTTTACAACAAACATCCGAATTTTCCTTTACTATTATCTCTAACAATTTTCTGAGTGAATATGAGGAGCTTGATGTCCTCTGCAATCTCCTTTCCATCATTGTCTTGTTTATTGTGGAGAAGCCCACCATTTTCGGCCTAGCTAAACATAATGTTACTTTCGATTGTGTTCCGAGGGAGGAGATAGCTCTCCTACGGTTCAAAGCGAGCCTATTCGATCCGTCCAATAGGCTGTCATCGTGGATTAAGTCCAACGACTGTTGTGGTTGGCAAGGTGTCAAGTGTGACAAAGCTACGGGACATGTTATCGGCCTTGATCTGAGAAATAGAGGCACAATAACTAATGCCCTGTTCACAGAATACAAAGACACAACGTTACTAGGTAAGATGATTGATTCTTCTGTGCTGGAGTTGAAGAGTCTGAGAGACCTGGACTTGAGCTTTAATGATTTCAATGGCAGCTCTATTCCCACGTTTCTTGGATCAATGAAGCAACTGCAATATCTTAATCTCTCTTATGCAAACTTCGTTGGATTTGTTCCGCACCAACTTGGCAACCTCTCAAGCTTGCGTACACTTGATCTCGGATTTAATTATGAATATGGATTTCTAAGAGTCGATGCTTTCATGTGGGCTAGTAATCTTTCGTCGCTGGAGTATCTTGATATGAGTCGTGTCAACCTCAACACAACAAAAGATCTAGTTAAGGTACTCAGCACTCTTCCTTCTCTAGTAAAGTTACACCTGTCAGAAAGTGGACTTGATAACACAATTAATCTACCTCGTACTAATTGCTTAAACTCTACACAACTATTTACTAAAGTCCAACACCTTGATCTGAGCGACAATTCATTTGAAGGAGAATTCCCTTGTTTTCTCCGGAACATGACTTCATTGAGCTATCTTGATCTTTCACGCAACTACTTTAATTCTTCTTCTTCTTCTGACCTTCATTTTGTAACATCGAGTAACCTTTTCCATCTCGGCCTTTCCTTTAACTCCCTTAACCACGAGGCAGATTGGATCTCTGATTTCATGCGGGATAAATGCCACCTGAAATCATTGAATCTTGGGGGTAATCATTTTCATGGGGACATCTCAGGTGCCTTTAAAAACGTATCCGGATGTTGGAGTAAAAAGTTGGAAAGTCTATTTTTGGGGTATAATGATTTTTCTGGTCATTTGCCTGAGGAGCTTTTCGAATTAAATCAGTTAAAAGAGTTAGATGTTTCTTATACCAACTTGTCTGGTCCAATCCCTTCATCCCTTGGATATTTGAGAGCCTTGACAGAGTTAGATGTTTCTAGTAATCAACTTAGCGGGGAGATTCCAATTTCTTTAGGACAACTATCAAATCTGGAGTGGATTGATATATCTCATAATGCCTTCGAAGGTACACTTACAGAGGCTCACTTTGCTAACCTCTCAAAATTAGAACACCTCTGGGCAGAGTATAATTACATGTTGAAATTGAGAGTGGGATATGATTGGGTGCCTCATTTTCAACTAAAATTTCTCTCCCTACGATCTGTCAAAATTGGAGGTCAACAATTTCCAGATTGGCTTCAAACCCAAAAGGCACTCATTCAGTTGGATTTATCGAATTGTAGCATCACAGGAATGCTGCCAAAATGGCTTAGTTCCAACTTGAGTGGTTTGTATCTTTCCGATAACATTATAAGTGGTTCAATACCTGATTGGATGTGCCAAATGAGAGGTTTGGAAATTCTGGATCTCTCAAAGAACCAATTATCAGGTAAACTTCCAGACTGTTGGGGGAGCTTTCCTTCCTGCTTTACAGGGCAACTGCCTACTACTTTGAGCAATTGCACTTGGTTAGTTGTTCTGGATGTTGGAGACAATAAGCTATCTGGGAAATTACCTCACTGGAATTACCCGCCTGAACTGATAGTTCTTAGACTAAGGAATAACGAGTTCCATGGCTCCATCCCGTCTGTGTACTGTCAACTATACGATCTTCAAATAATGGACCTTGCAGAAAATAATTTGACGGGAAACATTCCACGCTGCTTTGGCAATTTGGAAGGAATGGTCAAGGGTGCTGGTGAGTTTTCATTCAGTAGATCAGTAACATTCTTCGGTTGTTATAATTCAACAACTTCATAAAACTCGGCAATTTTTAAAATTATTATTTGTTTAAAAAAAAAAAAAATCTCTGGTTAAAAGAAAAGTACCAGTTTGAAAATCGTGATAATTTTGTATGTTAAATATTATTGTGATAATTAATAATGACTTCAAGTTATTTTAATACAGGATAAATATTATTTTTGGTACCAAAGTATGACGAAATTTTAATTTCAGTATCCCAAGTTTGCTAAGTATCAAGATCAGTACCATAAATTTAATTTCGGTCTCACTTTTCATACCCGGCGTTAACTTTTTAAGTTAAATGAAACATCAAATTTGGAGGGATATAATTAATTTAATTCAAAAAATTAATTAAAAATTCAAAAAAAACAAAATATATAAATATAAAACTGGAAACTTATAATTTTGTATTTAATAAAGTAAAATACAATAATTAATTTAATTCAGAAAAATGATAAAAAATATTAAAAAAATATTTAAAAATTTAAAAAAATAGGAAATAAAAAAAGAAAATATATAAATTTTTTATTTAGTAAATAAAATAAAATAATTAATTAAATTCAAAAAAATTAAAAATTAAAAACTCGAGAAATTAGATAAAATATAATACAAAACATAATTTATTTAATTTATATTTTGTAATTTCAAAATAAAGTACAATAATTAATTAAATTTAAAAAGGAGATATTTTAAAATGCAAAATAAATGTTATTATTTTAATAAAAGTATTTTCTAAAGTTTTTTAATTATTTAGTTATTTATTTATTTTTAAAGTTTAGAATATTTTACTTATCATTTTTTTTATTAAGAACATAAAAATAAAATAAAATAATAATATGTTACTTGACCTCAAACAATAATTTGTATTTTAGCATTTTTTTGAATTAAATTATAAAATTATAAATTTCTAATTTTTAATTTAATTTTTAATTTATATTTATTTTTTTATTTTTTGAAATTTTAAATATTTTTTTTGATTATTTTTTGGATTAAATTAAATATTTCCCTCCATATTTGATGTTTTCGTTAACTTTAAAGAAAAATTAACCCCAAATATGAAAAGTGAGATCGAAATTAAAATTGAGATTCTAATCTTGATAATTTACCAACCTGAGATACTGAAACTGAAACTTCGCCATATTTTGGGTACCAAAAAAGAGATTTATCCCTTCAGATTTTTACTTGTGAGAATTTTATATTCTGTCGATAAGAAAAATGTCGTCAAACATATTGTGACACATGGTGGTATCGTAGTTAAATCTTTCTTTCATAAAAATATTTTTTATTGTAGCGGCTTCTTATGGTGTATTTTTGGGTGTGAGTTTGAGCAAAGTGATGATGGAGTACACCAAGACATCAGCATATGTCGTCAATTTAGATCTTTCGAGTAATTATCTTGTTGGAGATATCCCTCCAGAGCTGACAAACCTCGCCGCCTTGGTCTCACTCAATTTGTCTCATAATCATTTAGGAGGAATAATTCCAAGAAAGATTGGGGATATAAAATCATTGGAATCACTTGATCTTTCCGGCAATAATTTGTCCGGAACAATTCCAGAGAGCTTATCAAAGTTGAATTATCTAAGTTTTTTGAGCTTGTCAAACAACGATTTGTCCGGGCAGATCCCAACAGGACCTCAGCTACAAACTCTTAACAACACTTTGATTTATGAGGGCAATCCTGGACTCTGTGGAGATCCATTGCTGAAGAAGTGTCGCATTAATAGTGAAACACCTCCGAATGTTGAAAATGATGCAGGGGATGATGATGATAGAGACAGATATGATAAGATTTACCTGTCTGCATTTATAATAAGTGGGGTTGCCACTGGATTTTGGGGCTACTTTGGAATTTTGGTCTTCAAAAGGAGATGGAGAGTAGCTTTGTTCCGGCATATGGACTCGATAATAGGCAAAATTATTGACAGAATAATTTTTTAAATTTCAGTGTGTGGTTGTGTGGCCTATCATATGTTGTATGCTTCAATTTTATTCGTGTGACATATTGTATGTGTGTTATATTATTGTTTCTCAAAGTGACAGCTTTTTCAAGGAATAATTAATAGAAAATTGCATCTCTAGTGTTGAGTGAGATTTATCATGTTATTGTTATTGGTTATGTAAATGCAATATTATCGCTTATTTCAAGTTCCACCTTTACAATTTTTAGTTATATTTGATAGATGAGTACAAAAAGTATAAAATGTACAATAACAATCTTGTCAAGGATATAAATCTTGATATTCACAAAAATGGTAAGGTATAATTTATTAAACCTTTTCCATATTTGAATATTATTACAATAGCACAAATACATGTTTATAATGTTGCATTATGCCATGCAGTATAATTTATTAAACCTTTTCCATATTTGAATATTATTACAATAGCACAAATACATGTTTATAATGTTGCATTATGCCATGCAAATGCATGTGAAATTGTTTTGAATGTCTTATAGTACCTACAATCAAATCCAACATTGAATCAAGACGAGGTACAAGGAAAAATTACATAAAGTAATTTCAAACTAAAAGATAATGATAAATCAGGAACAAGAAAGAGGTGCGGATTAATTCCTATAATTCTTTTACCCTACTCCTAATCTTGTAGCCCGAACCTTCTTCTAGATCCCAAAACTAGCTCAATGCAGCGACCCGTACACAGCTCCGTACCGAACTCGTTTCAGCGATTAGTCTACTCAGCCTGAATCCGCCTGTACCGAACTTGTAGTACCTGCAATCAAATCACACTGAATCAAGATGAGATACAAGGAAAATTTACACAAATTAAATTTCAAAACAAAAGCTAATGATAAATCTAGAATGAAAAACACAAAGGAAAAAAAGGATGGTGATGGCGAACCCACCATCCCTACTTCGCTGCCGTCACAGCAACCAGCCTCCATGAACTTCAAATCCCTAAACCAGTCACCACCCCCGGCCATCCATTCCATATAATCAGAAAATCAATCTCAAAATAGATAACACCAAAACAACCAAAACAAATCAAACTAAAAATTAGGAAAATAATAAAAAATTAAGGTCTTTTAAGCCTATTTTATTAAAATTATTTATAAGAACGTATAAGAATGTTTTCCTCAATCTCATTCATTAACCAAATAGTATATGTATACCAGTACAACAGCAACTCATGAGGCTAATTCTAAGGAATACAAAATTGTAACAGTAAAATATGTCTAGCCTGTATATAAGGACCAGAATATTTGCCTACCTAATTTACATAATACAGAAATATATTACATATATTTAGCATTATTATTTTAGAACTAACACGGTAATCGTCTCGGGATGTAGTCTCACAATGTTAATCTGAAACATGAAAAGGCATATCAGGGGATTCGGTCAGCCACTTAAATTATAATCACTTTTGGATTATATCGAAAACATAAACCATTTATTATATTGACAAGGCTGTATGCGAATAGGACTTGATAGGAAATAATCACTTGTTAAAGCTATTTCTTCTTCTTAAGGCTATCTCACCAAGTTATTTTGTGAGTAAATATATATGGGGAAGAAGATGATATCCTCTGCTACTCTCATTTCCATCATCATCATCTTCTTAATTATTTGCTGCTTAGGTGACAATAATGTTACTTTTGATTGTGTTCCGATAGAGATGAAAGCTCTTGTAAGGTTCAAAGCAAGTCTGTCCGACCCATCCGACAGGCTGTCATCATGGAAGACTAATTACGACTGTTGTAGTTGGGCAGGTGTCGAGTGTGACAAAGCTACGGGACATGTTATCGGGCTTCATCTCGGAGACAGAGTCATAAAAAATGATGACATGTTCCCAAGCTCTGATAGCAGGTTACTAAGTGAAACGATAGATTCTTCTCTATTGGAATTAAAGTTTCTGAGTTACGTGGACTTGAGTTGGAATTATTTCAATGGAAGCTCGATTCCAGCGTCTCTTGGATCAATGAAGCTGTTGGAGAATCTTAATCTCCCTAGTGCATTCTTTGATGGCGTTGTTTCCTCACCAACTTAGCAACCTCTCAAGCTTGCGTACACTTGATATTGGTTCTAGATTTGATCCATTTGACCGTCTAATAGTCAATGACCTCACGTGGACTGTTAACCTTTAGTCCCTGGAGTATCTTGACATGAGCAATGCCAACCTCAGAGGAACAAAAGATATAGTTAAGGTACTCAATATGCTTCCTTCTCTAATAGAGTTAGACCTGTCGTATAGTGGACTTGATAACACAAATCTACGTACTACTTGCATAAATTCTACACTGCTCACTAATGTCCAACATCTGGATATAAGCGGAAATTCATTTGAAGGAGAATTTCATTGCTTTCTCCGGAATATGACTTCATTGAGTTTTCTTGATCTTTCATTAATCAATACAACTCTTCTGTCCATCAACCTTTTCCAAAATTAAAGAACCTTTCCTATCTAAACCTTGCTGGCAACTCCCTTAACCACAAGGCAGATTTGGCCTCTGATCTCATGCGGGATAAATGCCGATTGGAATCATTGAATATAAGGTATAATCTTTTTTATGGTGACATCTCAATAGTCTTTAAAAACTTATCTCAATGCTCGAGTCACAACTTGGAAAGTTTATATTTGGGGTATAATGAATTTGAAGCTTGGTGAACTCAGGCAATTAACAAAGTTGGATGTTACTTATAATGGGATTTCTGGTCCAATCCCTCAATCTCTTGGAAATCTGAGAGCCTTGAAAGAGTTGTATCTTGGTAGCAATTAAATGAGTGGGGAGATTCCAACTTCTTTGGGACCACTATCAAATCTTGAGAGTTTTGATATATCTAATAATTCTTTCACGGGTACACTTTCAGAGGCTCACTTTGAGAAGCTCTTAAAATTAAAAGCCCTTTCTGCAGGGTTTAATTACATGTTGAATTCAAAGTGAGATATGATTGGGTGCCTCCTTTTCAACTAAAATATCTTAGCATGTCATCTAGCAATATCGAAGGTCCATTTCCACAATGGATTCGGACCCAGAAAGCACTCATTCAGTTGGATTTATCTAATTGTAGCATTACAGGAACGCTACCGAAATGGCTTGGTTCCTTGATGAATCTGATTTTATTAGACCTAACCAACAACCATATCGAGGGACCAATGCCAACATTTGCTTCCAGCATGTCAATGTTATACCTCTCAGATAACATGCTAAGTCATCTTCCAAGCGACATTGGACATGTGATGTCTAGTCTCGGCTTTTTATATGTGAATCGAAACCTCATCAATGGTTCGATTCCTGATTCATTGTGCAAAATGCAAAATTTGCAAATTCTTGACCTGTCAAAGAACCATTTATCAGGCAATCTTCCAGAATGTTGGGGGAACTTTGATTCCTTGATTGTTGCAAGATTGTCCTCTAATCATCTTTCAGGGGCCATTCCAAACTCCATAGGAGGAGCTTATCGGTTGCAAAGGTTGCACCTCAACAACAACAGTCTGACAGGCCAACTTCCCTCTAATTTAAAGAATTGCACAAGGTTAGAGGTTCTTGATGTTGGAGACAATAAGTTATCCGGGAAATTACCTCAATGGATTGGAAATGACCTGCTTGATCTGGCAGCTCTGAGACTAAGGAATAATAGCTTCTATGGAGACATTCCATCCTTGTATTGTCAACTGTCCAAATCTCAGATAATGGACCTTGCAGACAACAATTTGACGGGAAACATTCCGCACTGCTTTGGCAATTTCTCAGGCATGATCGATGATGGAACCACCCCTGGTGAGTTTTCATTATATAGATAATAAAATTCTTCTGTACAATGAGTTGAATAAACTCTTTCTAAGAGTTCAGTATGTCCTAAGGGTGCACGTTGTTATAGTTCAACATGTAAAATAGTACAAGCGACAATTTTATTATGTTAACATGGGAATTTTTTCATTACAAGAATTGCTCTTTTTTTTTTTTTTTTTTTTTTTTTTTTTTTTTTTTTTATGGCAGTGGTTTTTGCTGAAAATTCCTTATGGCAAACTGAGAGTTTCAGTGTAATGATGACTGGAGAGCTGAGGGAGTACGAGGGCATGACATCAACAATACTTGGTCCATTTGGATCTTTCGAATAATCACCTTGTTGGAAATATCCCTTCGGAGCTAACAATCCTCACTCGCTTAATGGGTACTCAATTTGTCGCATAATCATTTAGGAGGAAGAATTCCAGGAAAGATTGGAGATATGAAGTCATTGGTATCACTTGATCTTTCCGGCAACAAATTTGTCCGGAACAATTCCAGAGAGTTTATCAAATTTGACTTTTCTAAGTCATTTGAGCTTGTCAAACAACGATTTGTCCGGGCAGATCCCAACAGGACCTCAGCTACAAACTCTTAACAACCCTTTGATTTATGAGGGCAATCCTGGACTCTGTGGAGATCCATTGCTGAAGAAGTGTCGCATTAATAGTGAAACACCTCCGAATGTTGAAAATGGATGATGATGGAGACAGATATGATAAGATTTACCTGTATGCATTTATAATAAGTGGGGTTGCCACTGGGTTTTGGGGCTACTTTGGAGTTTTGGTCTTCAAAAGGAGATGGAGACTAGCTTTGTTCCGGCATATGGACTCGGTAATAGGCGAATGGGAGGAAGGTTGTGGCATTGAGCCTTTAGAATATTTTTTAAATTTTCAGTGTGTTGTGCCCTGTTGTATGCTCATTATCGTGCATATTGTATGTGTGTTAGTAATGTATGGTTTCATGAAGTAATTTCAGTAAATCTTTACATTTAACTGTGAGGGAGATTGTTATGTTCGTTTTCTTATTGGTTGAATAAACGCGGATTGCTAGTATGGCCGCTTATTGTCATGGAACTAGATATTCATAAAAATAAATAGTTATTGCATAATTAGATTTTTTTCATGTTTCAGTTTTTGTATTTGTATTTGTACATAAGGTATTAATTAGATTAAATAGTTTGCGCAGTCATATTTTTTCACAACTTCCCCTGCATCCACAAATTAGAGTATAAACAAAACAAAACAAAACAAAACAAAACGTGTTGATAACACAAAACATGCACTAAATTTAATAATATGCAATAACAAAGTCCAAAGATAGCCAAAACAATGTATTTATGTTTCCTAATGCAGCCGCTGCTTATGACCGACTCCTTTATTATTTCTGAAGAACTAAGTTATCCCATCAATAATTTTGGACCATTTAGGCTGATTTTCCTACCGAAATGAGAATTCAAGTAACAAATTAATGAAAAATATTCAGTTTTTGTTTATTATATATTGTTAGAAAATATACGTGATATTGACCAGATCAAATCGCGTCCAAAAACTGACAAATTTATTAATTTAAGGAACGCGATTTGATGTTGGACAATGTAAATTTTTATTTTTATTTTTTGGAAAATTGCAAATATGATAGAACACACACAAAAAAAAAATTCCAAAACTGAACATAGTTTTATTTAGGGCAACACTTTTGTCAGACCGAATTAAAGAGTCATCCATTAGACCAAAGTTTCATTCCGCTACATTATAATACAAAAACTAATACATTATAGTAAAAATCAATACATCATAATACTAATAAATTATAATACAAAAATCAATACATCATAACGGGTCAGATATTTATAAAAAAACTAATACTTTTGAGTACAAAAATCAATACACCAGAGTTCAAAAATCAATACATTATAATATAGGGTCAGATGGTCATGATCCGTCAATCGAGCCTAATGCAATTTTCTGCATTTTAATTATAACACCGAAGCCTATGAATTCTCAATATTTAATTCAAAATTAAAACCCAAAATTTAGTCATGAAAATATATCCATACCATACAAGACCAAAGTATCTTGTACGCATGAAAGTCTACGCAAATGTACAAGGGGTTTACTCCAAGTCAAGTTAATCCGAGTGCTCATAGGTCGGTTTCACACAGGGCTAAAATAGTCAGTCAAGTACATCACCATCAGTAGCTAAATAGCTCTTTCTTGGCAACTTGTGGTTTTGGCGTTGAATGGAATGCACTCATTGATAGAAGCTGAGAT
>BMAC01009519.1:0-10020 GCA_014905375.1 Phtheirospermum japonicum
CCTTTTGGGGGTTGACAACCCCAAGAGTGCCATTTTATTTTCTTAGTTTCTCTTTAAATTTCTTAGTTTTAAATCTCTAGCTTAAGATTAGTTTAGATTAGTTCTTAGATATATTAGATAGCTTAGATTCAAGATCTCGACACCGAAACGCTGCTGTTCGTCATAGTTTAATTAGTAAGTCTTTAATTACTTTTGTTTTAATATAGTTTAATTAGTTTTTATGCTTTCGTTTAATTAGATTAATTAAATTCTTATGCTTGCTAGTTAATTTAGAATAATTCAACTCCAACAAACAAACCCCCCATGTATGATGATGAATTGTATATTATTGAGATTGTTGATGATGATGTTAGGACTATTGATGATGATATGATGAGATTGCTTGGTTAGATCAAACGGGTCTAGAGTCTAGAATCGTCGTGAACCATCAATTGGGATTTATCCCAAGAGATCGTGGAAACGATTCGAAACTCTAGAACCCAAGTTTCTTAATTATTTTCAAAACCTTTAATTTTTATTGTTCTTCGTTTAAGTCGATTTATTGCTTTTATGTGTTTAGATTAGAATTTTATTTTATTCTCTTATTCGTGAACAACAAACACAAAACGAACTTCCGAATCTAGCTTTCCTCTGAGATCGACACGAGTCAACTTACCCACCTACAAGTGATCCCGTTCTCTTGCGGGCGAACTTTTTAAAATTGACAACTTTAAATAAAAATGGGTGCGAAAAAGTTCGAATCAAAATTTTGGCGCCGTTGCCGGGGAAGGCTAAAGGTTGTGATTTTTGTGTTTACTCTTCGTGACCTCTATTTATATTTTTATTTTATTTTATTTTTTTCATTTATCTTTAGTAATTATTTGTGATTTATCTTTGTGTTCGTTTTTATTATTTTTCGCTGGTACGTTTAATCTTGTGCGTTGAGTGTTGTGTATGCAAGGTACATCTCTTGACACCTAGATTCAACGATCCAAAAAAAAATTTAAAAATTAAAAAAAAGAAAAGAAAAAGAGAATGTCTGAATACGGTATAACGTCCGATTGGCGTGGCTTTCGACCGGCCATTCCATTAAGCACCGCAATGCGAAATTATTATCCTGACGAGTACGACCAAAAGTACCTCCCGGTTTTTCATGGGCTTCGGAGCGAGGATCCGCTACAATTCATCCAAAAGTACGAGGACATCACCCAGAATTCCCCTCTTCTCGGACTTACTAGAGATCAAGTAAGGATGCGACTTTTTCCTTTCACACTAAAGGATCGGGCAAAGAAATGGTTAAATTATGCAGAGCCCGACTCTTTGCGAACGTGGGAGGAAGTATACAATCGGTTCATGAGGGTGTTCTACTTACCTAATGTAGTATGTGATTGTTGTGGGGCACAAGGGCATTTGGCGAATACATGCATCGTACCATTTGACGATAAGCCACAAGATCATGTTATCGCCATCCAAGATCATACGAGTTATGCCTCCCCCAACTCGATTCCTTCATACCCGAGCTATGGAGAATACACCCCACCTATTCCAGATGATTCGGACGAGGAGTTAAAGGCGTGGAAGCAAGACCTATCTAAGACTATGGAGAATTTCGAGACAATGTTTGGTCAAATAATGGCTTCTTTAGCAAAAAGGTCAGACGCTATGAACGAACCTCCAAGTCAACCAGAGATGTCGATTTTTGATGAGATGGAGCCGAATTTGAAAGAGATGCATGCGGAGGATGAAATTGGGGATACGGTGGAAATCACTCCTCTTACCCTTTTTAATGATTTCATGGACGGAAATGAGGAGGTGTTGCCATTGGAGAACCCACACGACATTGAAGATTCGAGCCTACACGAGCTCAATGAGAATGGAGGTATTGCGGAGCCCAAGTTAGAAAAGGGTGAAGTTATTGAACCCCAATTCGTTCCACCCGGACTGTTGTGGAATCTTAATTTCGATCGGTGGAAGAATTATTGGAGGGAGATGAGATTATTGAGCCTCATACTATGCCACCTGATGCTTTGGTCGATATTGAGATGGAGGTGATGGACGTGTTAGTTGAGAAAAATTCTAATCCCCCTCCCCTATGCCCGAATATAGATTTAAATATTATTGAGGGGGATATTAAGGAATTGAAGGAGTTCGGAGTGTTCGAGGGATTTTCCGTTTGTTCGACGGATTTCCTAGTCTTTAAGAAGTTCGAGGATCACCCTATGCTGCAATTTTCTTTTGACATGTTCGTGGTGATAAATTATTCACTTTTTCGACCTCCAAAGCAATTTGGTATTTTTATTCTACGATTTGTTGTCCGTGCTCGCCTTGGTGACTTAAATTGCCTACACTTACTCTTGGAGAACACTAAGGCGTGGCACGATCGTCACTTATTTTTGGATCCGGGATAGCATCGTTCGTAGAAGGCGTCGAGCTTTCGACGTTAAACAAGCGCTTCTTGGGAGGCAACCCAAGTATTGGTTTTCTTTTCTTTTTCCTTAAAGTTTTACTAGTTAGTTTGTTTTTGTTCGTTTATTTTTTTTTTCTTTATAGGTTTTATTCAAGATATTTTCGTTCACGCGACTAGAGACGAAATATGATTGCACAAGTGCTCTTTGGAGAAGCTCGACTATTTTCAGGGATGTTTTCTTATTCCCTTTCTCCCTTACTTTTATTTTCTTATACTCGTTTATGGCAATCAGGGGATTGCCGAGTTTTTAGAGGGGGGAATGGTTGAGTATGATTTATATTTGAAAATTGTGCAATTTAAAAAAAATATATTTTACTTGATTGATCACTATTTCTACGCTGAATTGTATTTGTATGGCTTGCCTATCGAAGTTAACTAAGTTTGATTTGATGTTCATGTCTTTTGAGCGTGCATAAGTGCATAAAATTTTTCAAAATTATTATTTATATATTGTAAAATGATACTTGGACGCAATTAATTTCGCAAAACCTTAAAAGCAGCGTCAATTCAAAACTTTTTCATGCAAAAAGCCTGTGAGTAGTCTGAGTGATTATCATCATTGCATGTGCTTGAATAAGTTTATATCTTGATATCTCTTTGATACCGCTGTGTGTAGTTGACTTTGAAAATGAGGTTAAGGCATATAAAACTCTATTTCCAGCCATATTCATATATTTTAGCCACTATAAATTCCGAATGAGTCAATCATAGCCAAATAATCCATGCCTATAGCCCTGAGTGATTTTATTGAGTCGACCCCTACTAAACCATTAAAAGCGTGGGGTAGGAGTTCGCTATTTTTTATTGGTTATTAGTGTTTTGGAAATTTTGTTAGGAATTTATGATTTTATGATTTTTATAATAATATTAAGGACCACCATCCGAAAAAAAAAAGAAAAAAAAGAAAAGAAAAAAAAAGAAATGACCCCATAAAAAAATAATAATAAGGGGGGAAATAAAAAAAAAAGGGATGGTGAGTCTTGTTTAGTCATTGCCTACGCGCTTTATAAGGCTTGAGTTTATTGTTTATTTTATGAAGCCTAATGTTTAAGAGGCAAGAGTTGTGTTGTAAATTGTAAAGAAGCATATTATGAGCTTCAATTGTGTTAAGTGGTTTGAGCTTCAAGTCGGTTTTAGAGTTACGAGTTGGGAAATAGCATAAGTTTAAAGGCTACGTTATGAGTGTTTTGTGAGGTTTTTCTTTTGAACGAGGTGAAGCATTTGCTTCGTTATTAGATTAGGTTGGG
This sequence comes from Phtheirospermum japonicum, assembly GCA_014905375.1. NCBI lineage: Eukaryota > Viridiplantae > Streptophyta > Magnoliopsida > Lamiales > Orobanchaceae > Phtheirospermum > Phtheirospermum japonicum. The sequence goes on from BMAC01009519.1 coordinate 3,694, forward strand.
TGAGTTATTTAGCCACACGACTTATATATTCCATACCCGTCCAAAGAGTCTTACATTACAACCCGAAAAGACCTTTTCCGATTCTTAGTTCGATAACACACTTAATTTGCGATTGAAAAGAGATTGATTTTCGGTTCTTGTTTATTGTGCTTGTATTTGAATGATTTGAGCATATACACGTCCCATGTAGAAGATTCTTGAGTGCTTTGAGCGAACACCCATATATATTTCCCTTTTGAGAGGATGCATGAATTTTGATTTTGGAGCGACAATGTAATAAGGGTTGAGTGTTTGAAGTTGCATGACTTGTATCTATATTTTCAAGATTATGTATGTAGCACGACACGACTCATTGCTTGGACTGATTTTCATACTTGTTAGTCTTTGAAACTACCGTTTGTTCGAGGACGAACAAACCAATTAAGCGTGGGGTAGTTGCTTAACATGAATTTGTCTTGATTTTAGTTAGTATTTTAGTTTATTTTTGTTATTGTTTTCGGTAAAAGTTGGATAGATTGAGCATATTTTCACATTTTCTTATCTCCAACTTGTTTTACCGTATTTTAATTATAATTAATTAATTTTATGTTTATTTTAGTTGTTTTGAGGTATTTAGGTTTGGACGTAGTCAAGAATGGGCAAACGAGTAGAGTTTCAGCGAAAACGGGGCGCGATTTGAAGAAATGACATTTTGGGCCTTCTAGAAGGGATGTCTCTGGGCCCAACCGGTATAGAAAGCTGGGCTGGCAGCACCTCCTGATTCTGGGCCTTCTAGAAGGGTCGTTTCTGGGCTCAACCGGTATGGAAAGTGCTGAACGTCCTAGAAGGGGCGGAAACCCTAATTTTGACCCCTTTTCCAAGCCACCTACACCTATAAATACCCCCCACCCCTCACATTCGAAAATACACATTATTCCTAGGGTTTCTAAGGCCTTTTGGGGGTTGACAACCCCAAGAGTGCCATTTTATTTTCTTAGTTTCTCTTAATAATTCTTAGTTTTAAATCCTTAGACTTTAGATTAATTTAGATTCAAGATTTCGTCGTGGAACGCTGCTATTTTCTTCGTTTAATTAGTAAGTACTTATATCTTATGCTCTTTAATTTAGTTCACATGCTTTCAATTAGTTTAATTAAATCTTTTAAAATAATTATTATTTCCATGACGAATTGTGATTATCGATTGTGTTGGGATTGTGATGTTGAGATTGATGATTATTATTAGCTAGATGTTATGGGTCTAGAGCCTAGATTCGTTGTGAACCATCAATTGGGAACTCCCAAGCGATCGTGGAGATGAATCAAAGCTCTAGAACCCTAGTTTTCTTAAATCGTTTTAAAAATCTTTTAATTAATTTTCTCTTAGAAAATAATTTTAGTTTAATTAATTGCTATAGTTTAATAATCTTTAGATTTAATTAATTAGTTCATAGTTTAATTAATTCTTAGTTTTAATTAGTTTAATTAATCTCTAGTTCTTATAAATCTCAAACAAAACCCCCCTTGTCGCGTGTTTAGATTAGTTTTATTTTTATTTTCTTATTCGTGAAAACAAACACAAAACGAACTTCCGAATCTAGCTTTCCTCTGAGATCGACACGAGTCAACTTACCCATCTACAAGTGATCCCGTTCTCTTGCGGGCGAACTTTTTAAAATTGACAACTTTAAATAAAAATAGGTGCGGAAAAGTTCGAATTAGCCAACGTAAAACATAAAGGGCCTTTGGTTCATCATCGGTAAATGAAATTGAATAAACAAGGAAGTTTCTAGAACATGCGTGTAGTCTATGGAAACAGATAGATGACAACATGCCGGTGGACTCTATCTCTCGTCTAGATCAATAGGCCCCAGTTGAGTCTGCAAAAATAAATGGATCAATATGCCCCTGTGGAGTCCCCAAAAACAACCAGAACACTAGACCCATAAGGACTCTACCCCTCGTCCAGATCACTAGGCTCTAATGGAGTCCCTTTCCCAACCGGATCATGACCATGACGATGGACTCTGCCTCTTGTACGAATTAATGAGCCCTTCTGGAACAGCTAAATCACTGAGCCAGTGTGACCTTTGTGTAACATCTGGATCATCCAAGATGATTCGGACCTCATCAACTACCAATCTACGTACCTCCTCAACGTTGGACCTCTTGAGTTCATCCACTCTCCCAGTCTATCTCGTCCAATGTTGTAAAAACTATACGTTCTATCTTATCCACTCACCGGTCAACTCTCTCAAGTACTCTCTCCATCATATCAGCATTCTCACACTTAACTCCCTCTAACAACTGAAGGTAACATATTCGAAGGGACATCAAACATGTGTGATATCCACCGTGCGAGTCATGTTCCACTACCGAGGACTACGTGAAGGTGAGCACTAACGAGTATATGTCAATAAGCACCGAGGACTAAGTAATAGCGAGTGCTGAGAAATATCTATTGGTGCGTGTCGAGGAATACACTCCTGCCACTTCTACATGGGCCAAATCCCCTGTCACGAGCTGGAGAGTAGATGGGGGAATAATGAAGGGTGACCCTCGATGACTGTACTAGATGCCCGATGAAATGTCATCATGAGCGTGGGGCCACCATCCCTACTCAACGAAACTCCTCATTTGTGGGCTCGAATATCTCAATGCATGTAAATTATATTTAAAATAGAAACTTTATATGTGAAATTATAATGATTATTTCTAAAAAGAATCTATACCATAGTTATATATTGACAAACCATACATATTTACTAACATAAAATCTAATCTAAATCATCAAGATATTTAATTACTGGAAGATCAAAAAAGTCTGAGAGGTCAATACAGTTCCAGTTGAATGACCACCTAAATAACCGTGGTTGTTGTAATTCCTCGTCACTCTTCTTTCCAACGCATGTGATCGCCAAAGAATGAATATCCTCATACACCCAAAACTACAACAAAATTGAGTTAATATATTATTGTGTGTGTGTGTGTGTTCATAGTTATTTAAAATATTTTAGAATATCTTTAAGTTTATTTAAACTATTTAATAATTGTTTATATTTGATCATATTTTATTTTCCAATTTTAAATTTATTTAAAAAAATGATTGGAATAAAATATAACTTTATATATATATATATATATATATATATATATATATATATATATATATATTATAATCACTTCACAATATATTCTAATGTATTTAAGGTAACTAATTATTGAGTATATATAAAAGAAGCTTTTTAATAATTATTCAACCAATTTTAGAATTTTTTTATTTTTTTATAATAGCAAGAATTATTTAATAATTATTTAAGTTTGACCTAGTTTATTTTTCCAATTTATTAAATGAAATGATTGAAAGAAAATTTAATTGAAAATTATAAATTAAAGACGACTAGAAAGGCCATGGAGAACCAGTATAAAGGGTACTTAGAAGAAGAATAATGTTGCCTTTCGGCTCTACAGTAGACAACCGGTTGATAAGGATTTAGAAAGTGTATGCACCAACGAATAATTCTCCCACCTATCATCATCCTGGATCAACGCTCAAACCCATTGTTCTATCACCATTGTGGGCCCATTAATCCCAAACAAGAAACCATAAAAGATCTTCGCTAACTTCATTTGATCACTAATCGAACCCGCATACTCGTCATGAGAAAAATGAATCACAGGTGATTTCATACAATACACGACCCTCAACCTCTCTGATTATGTGTCGCATATATATAACCCCTCCAGATAATCGTGCTTCACATTCGAATTAAAATCCATAGGTTCAAACCTCAACTGATCAACAACGCACACTCTCTTTGAAAATCTAGTGATTTACTCTCCCACTCGGAATCAAAGCTCGTCGGACCGTGCATCAGGCCCCGCAACCATTTGTTCATCAACTGCTGCTTGTTCGTTTCTATAATTGAAGCCTTCAAATACAAGTTTATGGACTTCTTCGTCCCTCTCAAGCTTGGTCTCTTCCAACACCAATTGACAATCTGGAATATTGAAAGAAAATAAACATGTAAAATTGGGTACTACTTCAAAAAAAAAAATGTTAGTCAACAAAATTCGTCAATTCACAGTATGGGTCCGGTCACGGAATTGGTCAATTACCGGAATTAGTCATATACCAAAGTCGGGAACTGATTCAGAAGACAAATCACGAAATCCAAATATTTCACTCAAATCACGAAATTGGCCAATTCCTGAATTAGTCATATTCCAAAACCGGGAGCTAGTTCAAACATGAAATCTAAACATTTCAGTTAAATCATGGAATCGATCAATTCAGGAATTGGCCAATTTCGTGATTTGAGTCATATACCAAAATTAGGAACTGGTTCATGAAAAAAATCATGAAATCCAAATATTTCACTCAAATCACAAAACTAATCAAATCTCAGTTATATACAAATACAAATTACGAAATCAAAACAATTAACTCTAATCCGAAACTAACCAAATCCCAATTATATACAAATAACAAATCACGAAATCAAAACAATTAACTCGATTCACGGAACAAATCAAATCTCAATTATATACTAACAAATCACAAAATCAAAACAATCAACTTAAATCACTAAATTAACCTAATCAAATTGTTATATATAATAATTACACAAATATTGAGAACTGGTATCCGACCAAATCACGAAATTAATCTAATCAAGTCCCAATACAAGAAACTAATCCAAAATTAATCAAATCACGAAATCTAAATATACAAATCACATGATTAATCAAATTTTATTATTAAAATCATAAAATTAATCAAATCAAAAAATTCAAATATACAAATTACAAAATTAATCAAATCACTCCAAATAAAAATCACACATGACGAATCCCAGTATCCAATCAAGGAGTTTATCAAATCTCAATTTATAAATTACAAAATTAATCAAATCCCAATACACAACAAATCACGAAATCCACACGTTCAAACCTTAATCACGGTTTGAAAAGATTAAAAAGGTTCGCCATTACTTAACGGTTGGGGAGGCGGATTTCAAGCGTCGATGGCTGCGTTGCTGGGGGGTGGAATCGCGGTGGCGGCGGTGGAGGGTTGAATTGTGGTGGAGTCGGTGGGGGGTGTAATCGGAGTCGCGGCGATGTCGATGGCAGTGGCTGGATTATCATTCGAGGTGGCAGCGGCGGCGGGTTCTCAATTGAAACGGTGACATCTATTTTGAGATTTTTTTTTAATGTTTGATATTTAATGATATGAAAACGACCTAAATTTGATTTTTTTTTTTTTTAAGAAATTCTCATTTTTCTGGTGGATGAAAAGAAAGTTTGGGGTGGAGTGAAGTGGTGGAGTAGAAGTAGGCAAAAAGTGGAGTATTTAGATCATTTAAGATGGAAAATAATTTTTCTATGCATATACTCCCTCCGTCCCACAAAGATAGTTCAGTTACCATATTTAATATATCATTAATTTTTCATTTCCACACATACTTTTAATTAAAAATTTTGAAATACTAGTTTTCTACATGGTGAATTAAAAATTGATGATTACAATGCAAAGTCTTACTATTCCAATAACAAATATAATAATTTCAACACTTATTTCTATTAGTATTAATTGACATTAATAAATTCAAGAAGGGTATAATTAGAAAACACTAACTAAATTAATGACACAACTATATAAACTACCAATTTCTTAATCTATGTGAAGTTAACCGTAAGACTATTTAACTCGAACGAAGGGAGTATAGAAAAATAATATTTTCTTATGCCATAAATTTTATTTTTAAAAATTTTCCCTTATTACAAATGAAATAATTTTAATTACGAAAAAAATTATTTATGAAAATAGTTAAATAAATTACATTTATAATAAAAGTTGAAATTTCAAATGTTATGTATAGGTATTTATGATATATTTGCAATAATTGGAGTATGTAACTAAATATTAGTAATGAATTCAATCTAAATATATAAAAATAAAAAATAATAATAATAATAATAATAAGTGTTTTGTTTGTTTGTGTGTCATCCAAGTCTAATATTTAGCTAATTTAATAATTTTCTTTTTATTGTATCTTACCTAATTTAATTCTTTTATTATATTTTTCCTTATTCAATACTTTCCTTTGATTCTTCTAATATAAAAATAGAAATAAGTCATATATATAATTAGTAGATAATATCTAAATTAGTTATTTTGATTAAAAGAAAAACTTTATTATGAAAATAATTAAATAAATTTTATTGATAATATAATTTAAAATAATTTTATTTTTCCTATTGCCAGAGTTCAATGTCATAAATAAAACGTATCAATTTATTTCTATTTGAAATAGAAATAGATATTAGCATAAGTAAGCGGGTACTCG
>BMAC01009627.1:0-13321 GCA_014905375.1 Phtheirospermum japonicum
AAACTAACTGACGTTTTTTGTAATTTAGTCTAAACTTCAGAGTCAGTCTTAAAATTAACATTATGCTTTTTTTTCTTGTTTAATAATTTGCAGGAACAAAGTTTGTATAGAAAAATCAGGGGCCATACCAGCAATACTAAAGATCCTCCGATGTCAAAACATAGCTTTAATGGAAATCTCATTGACAGCTCTTTTGGTCCTCTCCACTTGCTCCGCAAATAAGCTCAGAATCGCTTCTTCGGGCGCGATTCAGCTTATTTTACAATTTCTAGACTCTCGATTTACTACCGTTTGCATTAGCACTCGGGCCAAGTTAGATATCATATCCACACTGCACAATCTCTCAACTTGTCCTCAAATGATCTCAACGATTCTGGCTTGTGGCGGCTTGAACACTCTGAATCAGTTGATTTACGAGTCTGAAAAGTCGTCGGATTTAGTGGAGAAGGCGACTGGATTTTTGGAAACAATTGTTTTTCGATCGAAAGTTGCCTTAAATCAGGTATTAAACCAACAACTCATCTAATCTACCAAAAAGATGTTTTTTTTTTCTTTTGGTTTTTGCCATAGATACTCCAAACCTCAAGGACAATTTTGGGTTTTTTTGGAAGTACAAGGTGAATGTTATGTTATGTTATTGTACTAATATTATTTTATACACGTGACATTCTGATACGCCCCTAGGTCTAATAATGGATCTTGTATGATTTTACGAGCTTTTAATCAATTGCAATAGAAAAGACAACCAATACTTAATACATGGAGAGTAAATTAGGTTGGCGAGTCGGGTGTCGTGATCCCGATGCTGGTGGAGGCGGTGGAGGACGGGTCGGCGGCGTGCCGAGAATACGCGGTCGGGATCTTGCTGCTGATATGCCAGAGCTGTCGAGAGAGATACAGAGGGATGATTCTGAACGAAGGGGCGATGGCGGGGATGATGCAGTTGAGCGTGAACGGGACGAGGATCGCTAGAGAGAAGGCGAAAGAGTTGATCTCGTTACTTCGGGATCGCGACAGTGGAAGGTCGTCTTCGTCGATGTCGATGGATATGCGGACTAAGAGTGAGGCGTTGGAAGAGCTTATGAGGCAGATTGATGAAGAGGAGAGTGGTGGGATTCAGATGGTGGAGGAGATGATTGCCAAACTTAGGACATGATTTATGAGATCATGTTTTGTTTTTTGTTTTTTTTTTGTTTTGTTTTTGTCCGGAGACTGTTTTGGAATTATCCTTTAGGTTGAAACAGGATGTTAAGGTTAATGAACAATAGTTATCTCTTCATTTCAATAGTTGTTTTTTTTTATGTACAGAAGTAATTAGAGGAGTGTTTTTATTTGATGCTATGTTGATTATTACACTTAGATTGTACTACGCTGTAAATTTTTTTATAGTATCAAACGATCACTCTTCAGATCCAGACGAACACAAAAGATTACAAATTAGTCGTAGGTTGGGTGAATATGGCAAATAATTTTTTAACATGGCAGATTGATGTGCGAGAAGAATATAAGAACGGGGCAAGTCTAGATGATAATGGTAGAGTACTCTAAAAAATAGTACAGATTTCCTTTGAAAATATTGTGAAAGAAGGTAAAAATATTATGGGAGGAAGTTGGTGACCCTCACTCCATTTGATTAAATAAATAATCAACCAGTTTTAAAAAATAAAATGGTATATAGGTATATGAACTTTTATTCTTAAAACCATAACCAAGTCTATTGTTGTGTTTATTATTAAAAAACACCTAATGATACGATGATATTTAATACTTCCTCATTTCAAAGCATTCGGATTCCAATGTTAACTTCTCACGCTGTCGGACGCGAAAATATTATATTTAACGGTTCCTCATTTCAAAGAGCATTCGGATTCCAATGTTAACTTCTCACGCTGTCGGTCGGACGCGAAGATATTATATTTAACAGTTCCTCATTTCAAAGCATTCGGATTCATATTAAAGATTTCTCCTGTTTTCATATCTATCCAACTTTGCATTAACTCATGATATTAAGAAAATAGATTAAAAGAAATAGATTCAAATACTATAAAAACTTATGATAATGAAGTGCATTTTATGTTTGTTTGTTTTTTAATGTCAAAGTAAAATAAAATGGATTCAAATGTAACAATAGCGATTATAGGGAAAATTCACTCTCTAATGGATAATTAAAGGTTTTGATAAGCTCACCTCCACGCCATTGGATTTGAATATGATGAATCAAATGTGAATTTCTAATAATATGATAAATATAATATTCTTATTTAATTCTCCAATAAGAAATATGAATTATATAAAATATTCAACTAGAAGAGAAAAACAAAATAATTAATATTAATAGATAAATAAATAAAGAAAATTATTAAATAAATAATATTTAGAAAAATAAATTAATTAATATTAATGAATAAATAAATAAATAAAATTATTAAATAAATAATGTCTTTTACACTTTCTGACGTACGGTGTATTAGATATTGTTTACATTTTCTCATACCATAAGAATTTTAAATTTATATGTGATAAATATTTTTTTCCCAAAAAACATCTAATTGAAGATGCTCTAATTCCATGTTCAATGGTTGGAGGTGTTGGTTGGTCCCAATAATAGTTGTTGACGGAACCGCCCAAACACGCCAAAATCGGCTATAAACTACAATTTATTTTTATTTTTTTGAGATTTAAGAATTTGTATTTTGAAATGAGCTGTACTATTTATAGAGTTTTGTTTGTTGACAAAGAAATAAGACTTCTTTTGTGTAGGAGAATAGGAGAAATTGGAATGATGTAAATAACATATAATTTAAGCATTGTATTTTTTTCAGAAAATTCTCCATAATTGGAGTCTAATTTTATTTTTATTTTTGTCAATATTGACAAAACTTGATAATAATGCATGTGCTTATTATGATTTTAATTTAATATATTTTCTATAATTTATATAATAATTTCATAAACAAAATTTTGTAAAGATGATAGAAGATATGGATAGAAACATAACTAGTAATTTTCATAAACCTCCCTGACATATTATACATCAAACATTAATACCCAACGTTGTGAAAATACGAAAAACAAAACCTAACACATTATGGCACAATCAAGAAGTAACAACAAGCAAATAAATTTTTGGTTCATTACAACCTTCTAAACACGTCATCCAACATGAAATACAAATAGCAGCATAGCATTTGAAACAAAAAAAAAAAAAAAAAAAAAAAAAGGATTTGGCCCAGCATCAAAACTAAATAAAGAAATGGCCTATTGAACTACAATAGTTGGAATTTTAATTTCTGATGTTTAGTACAGACTATTAGGAATTCAAAGAAACAAATGTCTAAGAATTTGGGCCCAGCATCAAACTAAATAAACAAATGCCCATTGAACTACAATATTTTGAATTTTAATTTCTAATATTTAGAATTTAGTGACTATTAGGAATTCGAAGAAACAAAGGGCTTAATTGAGCTAGTAATTATTGAGACTCAAATTCAAGATTTCGTGAGTTTTGATTAATAGCAATTCTTATTTGTTATATGATCAATCCTGATTCTGTATTTTTACATCGAGATTATTTGAATTTAGAGGTGTTGATCCGGTATCGGTGCAACAGTTCTGATTAATCGTTATCTACCGGTTTCGGTTAAAACCGAAATCGTGAACTAATTTTCGGCGTTCGGTTTCAGTTCCAAACTCGACGAATCGAAATCGCCGGTTAACCGAAAAACTAAAAAAAAAAAAAAGTGATTAAACCGGTCGGTTTGTGACCGTTTGAAATCAACGGCTTGGATGAAATAGCCGTTGGAGATCAACAGTCACAAAAACTAGTCGTTGGAGGTGGAACCGCCGGTTAACCGAAAACTGGCCAATTTTAACCGAAACTGACGGTTTCAACGACTAGTTTTTCAAAATTTTTTTATAAATTTCTACATCTATAAATATCTCTATATACAACACCAATCCTCACACCAATTCATCTATAATCTTCTTCTTTTCTTATATTTTCAAGTTTGAAGTTGTTAATTTGTGCAAAAATAGTACCAACAATCTTCTTCTTCTTTTTTTAGTTTTAATTACCTTTATTTTATAACTAGCATTGTGCCCGTGCGTTGCACGATAATTTTTATTTTATTTTATCTAAAATAAAAATAATTGGCTTGAGTGTATTAAAATATTTAAATAACTAATTATATATATATATATATATATATATATATATATATATATATATATATAGAGAGAGAGAGAGAGAGAGAGAGAGAGAGAGAGAGAGATTAGGTTCATGTGAGAACCAACTCCCTCGGTGGGAACTTTAGGAACCGTTATTTTACATTATATGTGATGCTAATTTAAATGATACAAAATTAAGAAAAAAAGGGAAAGACATAGAGAATTGGTTCTCACACGAACCTTATATATATATATATATATACACACACATATATATATATATATTCAAATGATCTTATTAATTTTATTAAATATTAATTAGGGTATCTTTCTAATTATGTTAAAAAAAATTCTACATAATTAAAAAAATAACTAAATAATCATTAATATTAAATATTATTTATGAGATCAATTCAAATAAAAAGGCATTGAATCATAATAATATTTGATAGATAAAACGTTGATAGATAATAAAATAAATACTAAATTATGTTGTAATTTTTATATAATCTAATTAAAAAGTGGTCAAATTACTTTTGAAAAAAAGTGACGAATTTATTATTATTGGATTCACAATTAAAACAAAAACGTAAAATAAAATAACAAAACCTCACAATAAAAATCAAAATAACATAAAAGTGATTAGATAGATAGATAGATAGATAGATTTAAATGATCTTGTTATTTTTTAATATTAATTAGGGTATTTATCCTAATTTTATTAAGTAAGTTCTTATATAATTAAAAATAAAAAAACAATTCTACATGACTTTTTTTCTATCTTACATTTTTTTTTCCTAATTATTAGATAGATATATTTAAATGATCTTGTTATTTTTAATATTAATTAGAGTATTTATCCTAATTCTATTACGTAAATTCCTATATAATTAAAAAAAGAAAAATAATCCTACATGCTTTTTTTCTTTTACATGTTTTTTTTTTAATTATTTGCACTATCCAACATGGATTGTAGGTCAGCTATCATGTGAAGATAACTTTTTTCATCCTTTTTTAATTATTTGCACTATCCAACATGGATTGTAGGTCAGCTATCATGTGAAGATAACTTTTTTCCTCTGCACAATGAGCAAATGATAGTATAAGTATTAAATTAAATATAAATATTACAATGGAGTTGAAACGATTAGTATGTAAAGTATAAACGCATACGTAATAGAATAAACTCAAATTTGAACTTCAATCAAATTAAATGTGACATAAATACTTTCAAAATTACCGCGGTTAACAAAATTTGCTTTCAAAGGCGATATTTCCCTTTTTTTTTCTTTTTATTAAATAACGAAAAAACGTAAAAAGAATACTTATAAACAATCTAATTACTAAATAAAGTAATTATTAATATCTATATTACGAGATATTATTATGACAATATCTCTCCAGACCTTAATTACGAGAAAAGATTGTTATACATAATAATATCTATATACATAATAATATCTATATATATATATATACCTTAATTAGATTGTTAGTAATTTTTCTCTCTCGATGAGAACCTTCGGTCGTTGTCGGAGAATATGATTTGGATGAGATGGCGCCGGAAAAAATTGATAACTTATATAATAAAATCAATTTCAGTGAGGATAATCAAACTAATTTGGGTGAAGATTTACCCACCTCCGACGAATACGAACCGTCGATCGATGTCAATGCGGGTGAAGATGAGGAAGAAGTGGGGGGGGGGGAGGGATAATTGTGATATGCCATCGTCTCGCACAAAATCGAAGGCGAAGGAATACCAATCTTCCATGTTCTGATTGCATTTTCACAAGAGCGACGATCGATGGTGTACGTTGGGCACAATGCAATTACTGCAAGAGTCACTACGCCTTTGGTATAAAAAATAATAAAGGCTACAGGACGCTCCAAACACACTTGGAGAAGAAGCATCCCGACAAATACGCCGTTGATAGCTCTCAAACACAAATAAACTTCTCGTCTTCATTTACCGCAGGCGCCGAGGCCAGCGGTCAAGTTACGAGTTCTAATTTACTTTAATATAACGAAAGTAGTCATAGAAAGTTCTTGCAAGATTTATTTCCGTTATGGGTCTTCCTTTTAATCATGTGAATTGTAGTCATTATGAAAATTATACTAGAGGTGCATTTATTCCATCTAGCACTAGAACTTACGAAATAAGGTTACTCATGATATTAAAAAAAATGGTTGGTGAATATAAGCTAAATTTGAATTCCATATTTGATAGTTTGCCACATAGTGGTCTCGGTATGTTCGGATATTTAGACGGATTCCCATAATAATAATAATTATATAGAAATTACATATCATTGGATTGATAATTCTTGAACTTTGCAAAAACGTTTTATCGCATATAGAGAGTTTAATACCCAATATAACGTGGTCAATATTTCGCGCAAAATATTCACTATTTTATCCGAGTATCATTTGGTTAGCAACAAATTTTCAATGCAGCCACTAATATGGCTACTTTAGAAAGTCTAAAAGCTTTTTGTCAACCTTCTATTGGCGGTAATTTTTTCATATTAGATGCATTTGTCATATTTTAAATTTATGTATTTAAGATGATTTAACTACTTTCAAATATAAAATTGCTTCGATTAAGGAGTGTTTTATTTCATATTGCGAAATATAATTACATTTATATGATTGAGATGAGCTATACTATTTATTTTATTATATATTTTATATTTACATCAATTATTACATAATAATTAATATATTAAACCACTTGTCCGATCCACAGTAGATTAAACCCACTTCTACCATTAATCGAATAATCTTGAGACTTGGGAGCTCATATTGTTTTGTTTTCTATTTGGGCTGGAAAATCGAACACTTCACAAAAGATTTAAGAATCAAACTAGGCTTCATCTAACCACATGGTAAATAACAATTGATTTCAATTCCCCCAAAAAATTTCGGTGAGTTCAATGCCAAAAAAAAAGCGTCACATGAACAATTCCTCAACTGCAAAAACTTCTTTTTCATCTGTTGTTAATAGTAGTAGGCACACAGCAAGCAAAAAATCCCAAATAACTATTTATAAAGTCTGACAAAATCACGAAAATCACCTGATGCTACAATTTGTTAATAGAAACAAAGATCACGGGGCCATTTGTAATTTTGAGAAATAGCTGGAGCTTTTCGTATTAGACTAAATGCGTTTAGAGGGAGATAGAGTCCAATCATCTATCAAGTGCAACATATAAAGCAGTGGCAATCAACCGATTATCAATATTAATACAAAACCAGACAAAATTAAGTATTAAATATGTAAAGCTTTATCTATGTGCTTTTCTTGGCACCACGCGGTCTTTCGTGATCATCATCATCACTTACACGTAGCATCTCTATAAATATTAAGGGCCATAAAACTCCACATCTTAAGTCCATTAAAGACAAAAATGACTTCATCTTGCTCTCTTCTGTAAAAACCATAAGCCACAGCAACAGTAGCCAAAAGCACCCACCACAGCAACGGTTGTGAGGACCTGACGCTGCTCGAATTTCTCCATCCAGCCCGAGAGCCCTCCGAGTTCACACTTAACTGGTTTTTTTCTCGACATTTTCAGCTCTGCCAGCATGAGAACCCGTTGACACCTTGGCAACAGCTTCCAACACTTTCCGTATTTTCTTCAGTTATAGCCTCTTCAGGTTGTTTCTCATTGATAATCACATTAGCTTGCTTCGGTTCCTCTACTTTGTTCGGCTTCTTTAACTATTGCCCCCATTTGGCCTCTGAAAAAACATAAACATGATAAATTAGCCATATGCAGGTCATAATAAAAACATATAAAGTTTACAGCATTTTAAAATAACATCCGAAGTTGAAGTTGATTTTTTATTATGCAAAGACAGAATCCAAAATCAGAAAAGAAATAATGACTCAATTATTTGGTCGAAAAGAATAAGACACAAACCTCCAAATGCGGTCAATGACTTCACCCTTCTCAATTTGTTTTTTCGAGCAATTCAAGAACATCACTAGGTGTGACATACCCATACCTGCATAAAGAAACAAAAATCATTCATTCGACATTATAATAAAGATATATTTTATGACATATCTATGTGAACTTTCCGAATACGAGTGTTTGGCGGAGCTTCTAAGATGGGATATAGCTTATATGGCATTTTCATAATTAACGTAGTCAAAATTGAAAGAGAGTGTCAAAATAAGATCTTATTTTGAAGATCTCAATTTAAAAAAATAATAATATCTTGCAAGTTCAAGCTTATAAGATCCATTTTGAAATAGCTCGCCAAACCTAATAAAAAGTTTATAAGCTCTCAAGCATCTTTAAACGTGTTTTGAAGATCTTAGGCTCATCAAAACACTCTCCGAGTCTTGTGCTAATAGTTTCAATAATAAAACACACAGCAGAAAGAGCATAGTCCTTACCAATTGCCAGCAATTTTTCCATCAGGATTTGCACTGAAAGTTATCACATTGCCTGCATACTTGTGCCCTCCTATATGTGAGCAAGCAGCTACAAATATCTGGTTCTTCAGATCCTTGGACCCAATCTCTTCTTTAAACTTTTCAATCAGAATTGGGCCACAAACACCACATCGCCGGTCTCGGTTATTATGAGCGCAAACAAACACATATGAACCAGTCAACTCCTCCTGCACTCCAGATACCCAAGGCTTGCCATTAACAAGCACGTCCTCAACAAAGCTATCAACGTCTGACTCCTTCAAACCCCTTTAGTCAAAAAAAGAAGACAGTTATTGAACCATTAAAAATAGACAATCAAGAAGTTAATTTACATACACAATCATAATCCGAATCCCCTTAATATACCGCAGAAAATTATAAACAAGTAATGAGTCCCCACTAGAATAATAGCAAATCAAACTTTTCTTCAATTTACACAGAAAAAAACATAGTAAATTAGAAATCCGATACAGTGTTCAGCAGTGAAGGGAAAATTAAATCAAATAAAACATAGGCCAGCAAAACACTAGCATAACTAAGATCCTTTACCAAACAACAAGCAATGATAAGACCAATTTCGAGTCATACCTGTATATAGTCATTTCAGGAAATATCAAAACATCTCCATCAGAAAGCTTCACATCATCGCCTCCCTCGCATATAGTCAAACGAGTCTGCAAATTCCAAGAACATCAAAACAAAAGGCTAATCCATCAATGAATCAGACTAATAAGAAGGTGATATATCAACATAACCAAACATATCTACATAGTAAAAATGCAGGCGCCAATAACTAAATAAGTAAAAGCACAGAAAGATAAGCTCATAAGCCCTCTTCTAATAGTACGGACCTTGACGCTGATATCGTTTTTTACGAGCTTTCAGAGCGGAGGCGAGCAGCTTAGGGAGCGGATCGGAGTCAGAGTCCTCGACGCGTGAAGGCCACGACTCGTGCGGACTGGTAGCAGAGGAACACGTGGCGATCGTACGGGTCAACGGTCCCGGCGAGGCTGCTCTGGAACATCTCGGCTCGCTCGAAGCCGTACTTGGTATTGTCTTCCACGACGGTGGTGGAGAAGCTTTCTGATTCTCCGGCCATGGTAAAGCAGGAATACGACGGAGGTGCTGGATGAGAGAGAAAGCGGGATCTGCGTGAGGTTTTGGGAGGGTTTGTAGAGAGAGATTTTGGGAAATGGAGTAAAAGATGTATTTGTGTGATCGAGGAGATAGATCGGGTCGGGTGCCCAACTCGCATCTCTTTCCCTTTCAGAGGGTTTGCGTAAAATCGCACGACCTGTGGTATGGGAGAAATTGAAGTTCCTGCACGGCGTCGTTTACCTAGTAATTATTATTTACTATTTATTTTGAGAAAGATAATTGCATAAAATCAGTTTTTAATTTACTATGATGTACGGACACATTTTTTAACCACAAGATGAGTCGAACACTCCGTGAACGTGGATACGAGCCCGATATGCCTTGAACACGTGTCGGACGCGTGTCCTATTTTTTTTTTTTTTTTTTTTGATTTTTTGACAGGGACACGGCTCATACACGGCTCCGATACGTTTTTTCAAAGAAAATCAAAAATTTTATTTTTTTTCAAATTTTAATTTAATATCATTTTTCATTTTACTTGGGGTTTTATAAATTATTGTGAATGAGTTTGTAATTATTTTAGATGATTAATTGGAAATAAAATTATTATAATTTAATATTTATAGGAAATAAATATATTAATAATTATTTATATTATAAACGTGTACGATCCGTGTCATGTCCTATATTTTAAAAAATAAACGTGTTCTTGTGTCCGTGTCGTGTCCCGAATTTATGTCCGTATCGATGCAACTTAGGTTTTAAATTATTTGCATTTCAAATTACTTCAAGAGCAAGTGTATGTTTTAGGAGTATATTTGTCAATTATTTATCCAACTTTCAGTTTAACAGGGAACATTTGAATTATATAGTATACAACTTATTATTTAATTAATTAAATTTCAAATGATATTTCCACGAGTGACCATTGGTCGTCACACATGAGACTTGCTCTTTAATTATTTATTTAAATTTAATTTTGGTCTCTAACTCAAAATTTTCGTGGGCACTTGGCTCCCGTCTCGCACGATCCGTTATAAACTTGAAAATGACAAAAATATTAAAATTTGTGTAATCATTGATAATTGTCAGCACATCTGGCCATTATTAATAAGTTGGCCCTTCACTTTCTTCCACGCTATTGCAACGTTTAGGTAGCGTTTGAATAAATAAAAAATAAAAATATTCTCATAGTAATACTATTGCTTATGACAATTTTTTAGAAAACATGATATTCAATCGCTTTTATTTTGTCCACATAAATCACATCCGCTCACTTCTCAAAAGGAACAAAAAGAATCATTAATTATAATTATTAATTGGGCTGCAAGATTGAATGTTACAACATTTACACTTTCATGCTAGCAGGCCCAAAATTGAACGTCAAATTGGGCTGCCAAGCTGGGCTGAGTGTGATATGAACATTGAATCCAGCTAATTATCTGGAAATGGATCAAACAGTTCAAGACTGGTAATAAGATCAAGAGCCGTTAATTCTCGAGCTATTTCTAAAATAAAAGGAAGGGAATTTTTCTCAAAAACTATTGCCTTTTTTTTTCCTTTACCTTCTCAAAAAAATATATATATATATATATATATATATATATATATATATATATATATATATATATATTTGAAAATACCTCCTAAAATACATAATTATTTACAAGTTATCTCATACTATCAATTTTTTAACAAAATATATTCGAAAACATTGTTTACATGACGAAAATGTTTGTCTTGGAATTTTTGGAGGGGTTATCATCGATTTGAATTGAAGTTTTGCATGGTGACTCAAAATAATGAAAACTAAAAGATTGCCCTGTTGTACCCACTTTCGTTGCTCCGTTTCGGGCGTTGTTGATTCTGTTGGATTCCTCTCATTTTTAAGAACCACCACGCTAAATTTCAGTCTCATCCGATGATCATAACCCCTCCAAAACCCTAACTCTAATTATATTTTCGTATATTTATTCACAAACTTCCACTGCTCCGTTCTAACTTTCGTTGGTGTCGTTGGATTCTTCTAACTATTTTGAGTCACTACATAAAATTTCATCTCAGATCGACGTCCATGACTCCTTTAAAATCCCCCCAAAGAAAATTATCATATAAACCGTTTTTCCAACCACTTTTTCGCTAAAAATTGATAGTAGGACCCAATTTGTTAAAAATCATGTATTTTGGTAGGCATTTTTAAAAATTTATATTTTAGAAGACAAAGAAAAAAAAGCAATAAATTAGGCTTTCTTCCTTAAAAGTTATATATATATGATTACAAATTAAAACTTGTAAAAATACAAAATCAAAAAAAAAAAACCACTAAAAAATACAGTTCTAAACCGCCCACGACTGCTTCAAACTTGTCAAACATATTTTATGTTTCCCTTCTAGCAAAAATTGTAAAAATAAAAAGAAAAATTATCTAGACGCGAAGAAAATAAAAGGTTTAGTCATAGAATTATAAAAAATTTAAACACATCGTGTATATATCAATCCCATTATACTATTGGGAGCCTCTACAGTGCCCCTATGGGTATCATTCCTCCACTTTATTTTCCACCCTATATGTTAATATTTGATAATGACCTTTTGATTGGGTGTATTACCACAACATTAATATATGGACTACAATAGGCAAGTTTCATCACAAGTCTTTATAAYTTGTAAATTTATAATTATATAAATTTAAAAGTATTATTAATTTATAAATTAAACAAAATTTATGTTTATTATTTTTTCATATTTYARTTATTTTAATGTGATGATTTTTTAAACTAATTTGATGTTTAATTTTATTAATGACTTATAATGTTAACAACTTAATTTTTTATACTTTAGTTTTTATTACTACAAAATAAAATTGCTAGTAATTTTATTTTTTTTTGCTAATGAGAAAATTTATATAAAATGCTATTACGGGGTAGAAATTAAGATATATCCATTAAGAAATAACCAATTAATTATTTATTTTGTTATTTTATTTTAYTTTCTCAATCTTTGTTAATTTTAATAGTTTATTTTGTTTTTATAAGATRAAATTTAATATTTAGTCTACATCGTCTATGGAATACTGCTACTAAAACAACAATTAATAAAATATTTTCTTTAATAAAAAAATAAATGATTTCTTAAATATAATAGCAGTTATTTTTAACATGCTATAACAGTTGCCAACCATTTGGGGGAATAACTGGTGCGCATAATTTGGGGAATAACTGGTGCGCATGTAAATGAATTTTTGTTCAATGATGTGTCAATATATTATTGGTTAAAAGACTGAGGGTATGATACCCACAAAATGGCTAAATGTACTGTAACATTTTCCTATACTATTTTATGTTTTCCTTAGAAAATATCATTAAAAAAATTATCTAGTAAGTAACTGGCGCAAAGAAAAGAAAAAGTCGTATAACTGTGAAAATTTTAAAAATATCGTGTGTATATCAACATCATTATACTAATTGCGTTGAGTCCTAATCTATTCGCCGCTTTATCGTAGTTTCATATGACACATATCGCGCTCTCCTTACTCAATTTCTGACGTGTTTCGAATGACCAATTGATACGTGTCGCTCTCTCCTTACTCAATTTCTGACGTGTTGCGAA
>BMAC01009640.1:0-23163 GCA_014905375.1 Phtheirospermum japonicum
ACTAAAGGATTGGGCCATTTTCCATATGTCTCTAGAAAGATAGGAGCTAATCAAAATTATTATTACTTATGTAACTATCATTTAATTACTCCATGTGTAACGAAAAACCTTGTATTCTATTTAAACAGAGGATCTCTCACATTGATATACACATCCTTCACCCAATCTACTCAAAGTATTTTCACGCACTCGGAAATGTAACTGTCACTACTATCACTTACAATGGACGTATCAACGCAGATTTGAGACTGAAGATAACTGTCAATGCAACTAGTAATGTGATTACTCCAACTATATTGAGTATCATACATGTAATGATTGTATAAGTAATCTTCACTCGTAGATCCACTATTCATATAACTAAAATTGCGATAACTAGAAAAAGAACTTTGTAGTTCACTCAGAAAAGAATGATCGTTCTCAATCTCAAAAATCTGATTTTCAATATCAAAATAGATAGAAAAACTGTCTCCATTACTATCCCTAACTAAAAAAGTATCATCCGAGATGAAATTCCGAATGTCTTTGACGGCAAATAAACGACWGACATTACTGTAACTAGAATTGGCATGACCCCCCCCAACTATGAATGTTTTTAGCCCTACCTTTTCTATTCGGATATTCACTTTCACTAGTATTTTCAATAGGACCAAGATTGTCCATTGATTTCTTTATACCATACCTGCGCTTTAACTCCTTCTTAAACACCATCGAATTAAACCACCATCTTTCCATAGAGTTTTCTTGCCCCCTATTTGCATAAAAATACAATAGATGAATAGTCATTCGATCCACAATTCTTTATTTGGATTTGAATATCTTATTTCCTATCAGACTAAGCATAGAAATTCAATCACTACTACACTACTAATAGGAAGTGTGAAAAAGGATTCTCTTTTGTTTTGTGGGAATCCGGGGGGAAGACTTCACTATATATATGAATATGATGAAATCCCCTTTCATTCTAAATGAAATATTTTTTATAATGATAATAAGGTGGTTTTTCCTATGTCTTCGCGTCGAACAAAAAATATTTGTTCTCGCCTATAAAGAATTTTTTCGTAAAATCGCATCTAATAACTAACTAATAACAAGTAATAAATTAAGGTTCTATTCCAGCGCGGAACGAAAAAGACAATATACAGGATGGGTTGAAAGATTTGTGATACTTCACTTAATTCAGGGAAACTACAGGATATATAAAGAATATACCAATCCTAAGGATCCATAGGTTTAATTGAGGATCCAAGACAACAATAGAAACATTTGAGTCTTAGATTTCTAGTTCAAATCTTCTATATCTAAAGATAAAAGATATATGTATTTATCCAAAATACATGCAATAGAATCTTTGTATTCGGCTCAATCCTTTTAGTAAAAGATTGGGCCGAGTTTAATTGCAATTCAATTAAGAGAACAGAAAGTAATTAATTGTTATCTTACTTATCCAAAGTATCTACTGCGGTAAACTCAAATTTGATCTCTTTCCATACCTCACAAGCGGCAACTAGTTCAGGACTCCATTTGCTAGCCTCACGGATAATTGCATTACCCTCAGCAGCAAGATCACGTCCTTCATTACGAGCTTGTACACATGCTTCTAGAGCTACTCGGTTAGCTACGGCACCTGGCGCATTACCCCAAGGGTGTCCTAAAGTTCCTCCACCGAAATGTAGTACGGAATCATCCCCAAAGATCTCGGTTAAAGCAGGCATATGCCAAACGTGAATACCCCCTGAAGCCACGGGAATAACACCTGGTAGAGAGACCCAATCTTGAGTGAAATAAATACCGCGACTTCGATCTTTTTCAATAAAATCATCACGCAGTAAATCAACAAAGCCCAAAGTGATGTCTCTTTCTCCTTCAAGTTTACCTACTACGGTACCAGAGTGAATATGATCTCCACCAGACATACGTAACGCTTTAGCTAGTACACGGAAGTGTATACCATGGTTCTTCTGTCTATCAATAACTGCATGCATTGCACGGTGAATGTGAAGAAGTAGGCCATTATCTCGGCAATAATGAGCCAAGCTAGTATTTGCAGTGAATCCTCCTGTTAAGTAGTCATGCATTACGATAGGAACTCCCAATTCTCTAGCAATCACAACCTTGAAATTATCAGGATTCATATCTTTGCCTTGCTGACTCACTATATGACCTTGGAATATTCCTGATCCTACACCAGAAGTGCACATTTTTAATATTTAACATCATCTTGTATGATTTAAATATATGAAACATTTATTTTGGGTGCAGGATATGGTATACCATGTATAAAGATTTGACTAACATATTGTCAACATATACTTCCAATGTCTTGCCTATCAGCTAATCAAAGATCTTTTTAACTAGTTTCTAGTAGGTCGCACAAGCATTCTCACCGGGAAGGGTATCATCGTACAACCAAATAACCATACACAATAGTAAAAAAAACGTGTGCTCTTCATTATAGAAGTGCATTCTTATATTGTTGTATCTTAAGTAAGCATCCATACAGCTCAAGAGCTCGTTTCTTAGTTCCTTCAACCATATGGTCAGTATGTGACAATATGTAGCTGTCCTTGGTGCATGCTCTGTTAAGATCTCATAAATTAATTCATAATCCCCACTGCCCCATCACATTTTTAATGAGTACGGGTTTGGATACCCAAACGGGATATCTTACTTCTCTAATGAACTTTTTGTCCAACCTCTTGGGAGCATCAATCTCTAGGGCCTTATATAATTCTGGTCCCGGTTTTCTCCTTTTATACACAACCATTATAGTACTTGTCGATATTGAACCTATTACAGACCTTCTCCGAATCAATATTTTTCATATCAGCGTGCGTCCTGGTGAATTTGTCCTTAATTTACTTCAAAAAATTTATAAGCTTTTTCTTGATTAGTTCCTTAAGGTCATGGCAATGTGGAGTTAGTTATTGGTATCGAACTTTTCCACTTGAATCTAGTCAAGAACTGCGATCAGTTACCTTTTTCTTTAGGATGCAGCTCATCTTCACATGCCATATATTATTTTCCATGCCACTGGCCACTAGCTTCTTCCTTCCTGGGTTGAGTTCTGGTATTATGGGCTCGTTTAAATTGGGTATCTTGTCGACCGTTACTAGGAGGGAAATCTCGGTCAAAGCTATTCTGAATGCGGTTCCTAACTATGTCCTATCTTGTTTCAAACTTCCTTCCATTATTTGGGGGGATATTAGTCATGTGATTTGAAAAATTTTATGGTAGAAAGTGTATAAAGAGGTCAATATGTACATACATTGGGCTATGTGGGAGAGAATGGCTAAAGCAAAAGATTCAGGGGGGTTGGTGATTTGTACCTTTTTGTACGCATTTTTTTGTACCCTTTTTGTGTTGCGTTTGCATGTGTTTTGCTTGAATTTATGGGTATTAGGAGTCGTTTTGGCCTATTTTGCTAGTTTTAGGTTTTTGTATCATTTGCGCAGTTTTTTGTGGTGTTTTCGTAGTTTTTCACTCTTTTTCTTACTTTTGGCCATAGGATGACCAAGCGGGACCCGCGCACATTTAGAGGCATCCCACTTGACTCAGATTGGAATGGAAAAGCAAAAGAATATAGCGCATGCAAGGAACGACAACCGACGGATGGCTAGAGCGGAGATGAGAAAAACCGAGCCGGGAGCAGCCATGTCAGTCGATCGACTGACATGAAGTCAATCGACTGCCGTTCAATCGATCGACTGAACCATGCCAAATCGACTGTGAAACAATGATTTTGGCCTTTGAAGATGAAGTTGTTGATCGACAGCTTTCAGTCAACCAATTGTCAATCGATGGACTGAAACGCAGGAATTTTTGTGGTTTTTTACCCGTTTTGATGATTTTGCCCCTGTGTTTTTGTATTAATAGCCCTGCCCCTTTCTCTACCAACCTTATCCTCCCTTGGTGGTTTTTGTACTTGTTCAATCTCCACCAAGCCAACTTTTACTATTCCATTGGTTTTCAAGCTTTAAACCCTAGATTAATCCTTAGTTAGTTTAAGCTTAGTTAATTTTAGTGGGTAGATTTCCATTAGCAAGTAGTTGAGAAGTTTGTATTCCATCTTTTGTGAAACTATTATTGAAGTGGTCCTTAACATTTTTAAGATTGTAAGCCATAGACCTTGAAGCTTCTTTGGAGTAAAAGTGGTAGTTATATTTTCCCTTCATATTGTTGTTGTTCTTGGTTGTTTATTATTGTTATGTGTTGGTTGTTAATTTGTAGTTCTTTTTGTTGTTTCTCTTGGCATTTTCGAATTCTGACTTCCAATTTCTAGCTTATTTTTCTTCTTGCTTAAAAACTCCATTGAAGCTTGCATGTTGAAGCATTTTACTCTTTTTGTTCAAACAAACATTGGAGCTTTGAAAGTTATAATTAGCTTTCCTCTTTGGTAAATTTTACTTTTTCTCATTAAATACCATTTGACTTTTTTAAAATGTTTAAGCTTGTTTTTCCCTCCATTTCTGTTTCAACTTACTAGCTTTCTTTAATTTGGTTGTCTTAATTAAGTGATTTAGGGTTTTTAATTATAGTTTAATTAATCATCTAAAATTAGTTATTTTCAATTAAGCTTTTAATTATGATTGTCCTTTGCTTTAACGAGTGTTTTTAAGATTTCATTTCAATTCATGCTTCAGTATTAAAAACTCAAGCCCAAATCAATGACTTATTGCTTTCTTAGGAGTAGATTAGATTAATTGAGATTAACAAGAGATTAAGTAAAAAGACCGACCGCTGATAATATCTATCCTCGAGAGACACGACTCGAGAAAGTTTACCACTCTATAATCGACTCTGTACTATTGCAGGGACGATTTCATAGAATGCTAAGAAATCCTCGATCAAACTTTGGCGCCGTTGCCGGGGATAGATTAAGGCTAATGGTCTTCTTCATTATTATTCTTGTTATCATAGTAGTAGATTAGATTAGATTATATTAGATTATCTTTTCACACTAGATACCGTAATCCTATGCTGAGTGTTGTGTATGCAAGGTAGGCGATCGCTCGGATGAGAGTTGACTCCGCTTTTGACCAACCCCGAGAGGGTGAGACGAGCCGCGAGGAATCGAGACACGTTAGACCAATCCTTACCCACGGTGCTAGAAGAGTGAACGATGACCAATTTTTTCAAAAATCTAACGCCGCCCGCCCGCGCCCACGACACTCAAGGGATGCCTCCGCCCCAAATATCGACCTGGCCCACATCATCACCGCATGGCCTGTCTCTACAAGGTCCCCAATCCGCTTATGGGTTGCCGATCAATCAAGGGGGAACTGGATTCCCGAATCGAGATCCTCAAAGTTTGAACGGCCAATTCCATGGCCCATACTCTCTGTCCCACGATCGCGTGCCGACACTCGAGCCCCAACATCATGCTTCGCCACATTCGGACCCTTCGACACATGGAACTCAATTCCACGGCCCGCCTTACCAAGGCCCAGTCTTTTATGGTCCACCGTATTCATTTCAAACGCAATTTCAAGATCCAAGGCCTCATTACCAAGGGCCACACTTCGCCGATCCCCATATGCACGAACCTCGCGTCTCACATCCGAATGGGCCCGTTCCACGTTTTTGAAACCCACATCCGCAAGTCATTCCGAGGATGCCCACCGTCAACGAGAATCTTTACGCTGTACAAGATCTGGGCAGCCATCCGTTTGCCATCCCGGATGGAGGCTCGACAAATAGTATCAAGAAGGTATCGAGGCCGTATATGGGTGATCTCTCCTCATGCATTCTATTGAGCCCCAAATCCCTCTGAGTACGACTTACGCCCGATTGATCTCAACCGACTTCCGACTTTCCACGACCTACCACACGAGGACCCTCTTCAATTCCTCTGCATCTTTTCCTACACGGTGTCAAGCTTCCCGCGCCAAGGAATTCACATTGATTAAATTAAAATGAGGTGTTTCCCGTACACAATGAAGGATAAAGCCGTTGATTGGCTCATAACGTTCCTGACCGATTCCCTTACTAATTGGGACATTGTGACCGAGAGGTTTATAGAGGAGTACTACTCTCAAGATAAAATGGCCAGTTTTTGAGCAAAGACTGCATCATTTTGTCAAACGAGCGATGAGACTTTCTACGAGGTGTGGGAGCGATTCAAGGGCTATCTCACCAAATGCCCCCATCATCGGTTC
Source organism: Phtheirospermum japonicum (assembly GCA_014905375.1). NCBI lineage: Eukaryota > Viridiplantae > Streptophyta > Magnoliopsida > Lamiales > Orobanchaceae > Phtheirospermum > Phtheirospermum japonicum. The sequence continues at coordinate 6,159 of BMAC01009640.1, forward strand.
ACTGGGAATTTCTTGAATCAATTCTTTCATAATGGGTTGACATTTCCATCAAAGCGTATGGTGATCAATGCCTCCAGCGGAAACCTAGATGGACGCTCGACGAGGGAGTTGTATGACATATTTGTGAACATGGCCGTCAACGAACATCGCATGAATATCTTGGAGCGGAAGAAGAAAGTGAAGGAGGTTTCAACAAAAGAGGAGCCCTAGTGGGCCCGTAAGATCGCCGAACTTGAGAGCCAAGTGGTCTCCCTTATCCAACCGTTCTCGGGTTTGATGGAGACGTGCCCCACATGTTGACCTCGGGTCATGGAGCTAGTGCGTGCCCGGTGGTTTATGGGCAGCCGAGTGGGTTTGACGAACAAGCGTTTATGGTTCAAGGTTACCAAGCCCAACGAAGTGGGACTTAACGGCCCGACGAACCATATTGGTGGAGGAACCACCCTAACTTTAGGTAGGGGGAAACGTCCAATGCTCAGAATCCTCCCGAGCCTCCGATGCAACAACCACGGCCTCAAGCCTCGTTCAATGTAGGACCACCACCATTCCCGCTTTCTCAAGCATCATTTCTGCCTCCACAATACAAGTTGACATTACATCAACCAAACATATAGTCCATCTTAACCGAATTGACAAAACGACTCGCGAGTTTTGAAACAAAAGTTGGGCAAGTGGCGACAGACGTCAATGAACTTAAACGAGCCCGAGACAAGGAGAATATACCAAGTCAACCGGAAAAAGCTCAAGCCGTGACTCTTCTCCGAAGTGGCAAGGTGGTGGACAACAAAGTCAACCAACCCGACGATGAACTCTTGCCCTCGCCCCGAGTTCAAGAAGATTTTGCTATACAAGATCTGGACTAGCCCGGAGCCACTCCTAGCTCTCCCACATCTCTCTTTAGTGGTGAGGCGAAGGGGTCCCAGGCTACCAGGGGGACTCCACAAATCCGCGACGCCATACCGACCTCCGATTCCGTATCCGAGTCGTATCAAAACAACGAAGCAAGATGACTAATTCCTTGAGTTGTACAAGATGTTATAGAAGGTTAACATTGACCTCCCTTTGCTCGACATTATCCATAATGTGCCCGCGTACACCAAGTTTTTCAAGGAGTTGACATCCAAAAAGTGACGGTTCGAGGATAATGAGAAAGTGTGTATATCTAACGTGGAAAGTATCGTCTATAGCAACCCTCTCCCATCTAAAGAGAGCGATCCGAGAAGTTTTTGCATCATGATTATCCTTGGAAACGGAAATGAAACACGAGGGATGCTAGACCTCGGCGCGGGAATCAACTTGATGCCCTACTCCATCTTTAAACAATTGGATTTGGGCGAGCTCAATGAAATTAGAATGTGCTTTCAATTGGCCGACCGATAGATACGATACCCAAAAGGCGTAGTCAAAGACGTATTGGTGCAAGTGGGATGCCTCATAGTTCCCGTGGATTTTTGTCATCTTGGATGTCGGAGATGTGAGCAACAAAGGACGAGAGCACACAATCTTACTTGGGATACCTTTAATGGCGACTACAAACACCTAGATTGATGTAAAAAATGGAAAGTTGTCCTTTTCAGTTTTGGGAGACACGGTGAATTTTTCAATCCATGATTTGGGTGTTATTCCTTCCTCTTCCTTTCAATCCGATTGTTCCATGATCGATCCGATAGAAGAAGTAATCAAGGAGTCATATGAGGAGTTTGTGGATGAGAGTGTCGAGGACGACGAGTGGATAGCGCTTCAATCGGAGGAGGTGATGGAGATATTTGAGATCTCAAGTGCGGAACCGGCCATTACACCAAAACCAGAGCTCAAGACCCTCCAGAGCCATCTTAAGTACGTGTATTTAGAAGATGGAGAATCAAAGCATGTGATTATTTTTTCCGAGCTTTCCGCTTGGGATGAGGCACGATTGATTGAGGTGTTAAAAACGCACAAGAAAGCGATAGGATAGAGCCTTTGTGACATTAAGGGGATAAGCCCCTCCACGTGTATGCATCGAATTGTTCTTCAAGACAAGGCAAAGCCATCGAGAGAGTGCCAACATCGGTTGAACCTGAATTTGAAAGAGGCCGTGAAAGACGAGATCTTAAAGCTAGTAGCCGAGGTCTTAATTTTCTCGGTTGGAGATAGTGAGTGGGTGAGCTCGGTCCACATGGTGTCGAAAAAGAGTGGAATTACCATCATTGAGAACCACCGCGGTGAGATCATGCTGACTCGTGCAATCACCGGATGACGGATGTGTATAGATTTCCGGAAGCTAAATGCCGCCACCAAGAAGGACCATTTCCCACTTCCGTTCATCGATCAAATGTTGGACAAGCTCTCGAGGCACCACTCTTATTGTTTTCTCGACAGGTTATCTGGGTGTTATAAAATTGCCATCTCGCCGGAAGACCAATCCAAAATAACGTTCACGTGCCCCTTTAGCACATACGCGTTCCGGCGCATGCCCTTCGGGTTGTGCAACATGCCCGCCACCTTCTAAAGGTGTATGCTTTCAATATTATCCGACATGATCGAAAAATACATGGAGGTTTTCATGGATGATTTCTCTATCTACGGCTCCACGTTCAATGAATGCCTAGATCACTTGATGAATGTTTTGTAGAGATGTGTCGAGAGCAACCTCACTTTGAGTTGAGAGAAAAACCACTTCATGGTGAGAAGTGGGATAGTTTGGGGCATGTGGTGTAATCCAAGGAGATTGAGGTTGACAAGGCAAAGATTGATGTGATTGAAAACCTTCCGCCACTGATCAACGTGAAGGGATTTCAAAGTTTTCTCGGTCATGCGGGATTCTATAGGCGGTTAATCAAGGACTTTTCGAAGCTTAGACATCCCTTGTGCCATTTGCTTAGCGCCGATGTTCCATTTGTGTTAGACGATGCTTGTCTCTCAGCGTTCAATTCGTTGAAGGAATGTTTGACCTCGGCTCCCGTAGTGATGGCCCTGGATTGGTCTCTCCCGTTCGAAATAATGTGCGATGCATCGAACGAAGCAGTGGGAGCCATCTTGGGGCAACGGGTGAACAAGCTTCTTCGTGTCGTCTACTACGCAAGACTCATGCTCAATGACACTCAAAAGAATTACACGACCACTTTTTCACCCAAGAATTGACCACGCCTGAGACCAAGCCTTCACCTGATATACGCCTAACCTGCACCCACAAATACGTCAGAAAAGGACCACCGGAGGTTTTCCAGTGGAAACCTCTCCGATTCTTAAATCAGATAAGCGTGATGGAGGTTCAGTAGGCAATGAAAGATAAGCACAAGAATGTCATACCTTTCTCAGCCTCGGGGCTGAGCTATTTATAATTTTCCCTAATGGGGACCCATTTCGGGATCTCGGAAGCAAAGACCGTAAATCTTGGGCTGTTATACAAATAGTCCCGACAAGTGGTCCCACCTGTTTACTTCTAGAAAGCCAAGGTGCCTGGTCTCCCTTAGGCTTGGCCTCAGTTTCTCGGAGAATCCATCTCATCCAAGGATTATCCTGAGCTAGAGTGGATTCTATCCCTATCTCAATTTATCTTCCTTACCTTCTCTAGGAGAGTCAGCTCAGGTCTTCTCAAGGACAGGGCTGGTTAGGCCTTCTGGTCCTTTTAGGAGAGTCAGCTCAGGTCTTCTCGAGGACAGGGCTGGTCAGGCCCTCTAGTCCTTTTCCTAGCGATTCTGGATCAGTACTACCCAAATTCAGGTCTATCTATTCAGGCCACATCAACTCCTCCCCCCCAAAAAATAGTTGGGGTAGATATGTAAAAATGTTAAGACTTCTTTCGGGAATAATCTGGGTCCCATACGTCCTTCCCATTTTCCGTATCTATTTAGATCCCAAAAGACCCGCCTTTTGACCAGGGCCAATCATTGGCGTTATTGGTGACGGTCTATATCAGGGAACGGTTACCATATCTTACACGTATCCTCGAGTACTATACTACTAGTAGGTCAGTGGCGTTCACCATACCCAGCAACGGTTGGCGTTCCAACTCATTACCTAGGGCACTGTTCATCTGACAAGGATTAAATGCGAGGATCCCGTCAAATCCCACTTTTTACTTGATTTCTATTTTTTTGAAATTATCTTATTCCCTTTTATTCCCTCTATCCTCTCCTTCTTCTTCTTCACATTTCACATTTCACTCTCGCAGACATTTCCGCGCTCTATTTTTTCTCTTTAGTGCTTCAGCGTCTTCAAGCTTTCAGTTTTTCCGATCATCTTCATATACCAGGTACTTTTCTGACCTCATATTAATTTTCCTATAATGTCAGCGTCATCTTCTTCCACTGATATTTCTCTTCCGGCGACGTTAGCCCCTTCATCATCTCCAGCTTCCAACCCGGCGGCGACGCTGTCCAAACCTTCCTCGCCATCATCCTTTGAATATCCGCCACCTATCCCCGATCACCATAAAATATAATCCGTTCTCAGTGATAAATCTATCGAGGAACTTCATAATAAATATAAAATCCCCGAAGGGTTTGATCTAATAAACCCTCCGTTGGGCATTCTGGCGTGCCAAGCGCCGGCCGACTATCTAACTTTCTACGCCGACCAATTTCAGGCGGGTTTGCGTCTCCCCGTAAACCCCCTAATGATGGAGATTGCCAGCATATACCATATTCCTGTTTTTTAATATACCCCCAGCTCCTTCAGTATTATCGTAGGTTATAATTTGGCCATGCGATATGCTGGTCTGGATCCCACGGCCCACACCTTTTACCAGTTCTACCAAGCCAAGATATCCCCTCCTGGCTGCTTTTACCTGAGCGTCAGACCTGGAGTTCAGTTTTGACATGGGATCCCTTCTTCCAACAAGTCTTGGAGGAAGAAGTTTATATTCGTACACTGCCTTGGGGATTGGGGTTTCCCCCAAAATCCCATTGGAAAACTTCCCCCTCAAGCACCTCTGACTGTGGGAGACATGTCTCCCTAGTTGCTAAAAATAATTTCTACCCTCAACGAAAATGCACTTCACCTCTCTCAACTCCTCTTACCATTTGTTTTAGATTTTTTAATGAGAGAGAAGAGACAGGCCCTCTAACTCGTGAAATTGGTAAAATCCTTTTTATCCCCGCCTATCTCTTGTGCCTTTCTTTCGCAAATTTCTAATTCTCTTTTCTCTTCTCTTTTTCATCAAGTATGATGCAGAGAATGATTGCAGCTCATCAGCAAGAAGCAGAGGTGTCTCCAGAGCAAAGGCCTCAAGAAATAGGCCCTTCCTCCTCTACGAGGCTGAGCTCCAGCTCTCCCAGGGCGCTTCCATGCCCTGAAGCAGGACAGGCCATCCGCTCCGACTCAGGAGAGGAAAGCAATGTCCCACTGGAGAAAAGGACAAAGTCTACTCGTTGCATGACCACTCTCCCTCCACCAGTTCCATCTAACCCCAACTCCAATCTTTTCATTAACACTTCAGTATTGAAGTGTTCTGGGGATGTAGCCCTCCAGTTTATGCAAGGATAGTGCCCCACTTATGAAATCCGATCTGATCAACGAGAACAAGGCATTGCAGGAGAAAGAACAGCGTGTGCGTGCGCTGGCAAAGGAGCGAGGGGCTGAGATAAAAAAAGCTTAAAGAGGATATGGCCGAGATGAAGAAGGCTGAGGCGAAGGTGATCGAGATGGCTCGTAGTGAGGCGCGAGACGAGGCTCTGGCAGAGGCTAAGAGCTTAGCTGATGGCGTCTTGGCTAAAGCTCAGGAGGGCTGGGAGACAGGATTCCTGAACTCTAAAAAGGGTTTCTAATTGATCCAACACACCAGGGAGACAACCCGAAAGGCCTTCCTGGGATCCGAGGATCTCTACACATTGCTTGTCCCAGAGGCCATGGGCTACTATCACTTTGGCCTTGACGCACAGGCCAAATGGGCTTCGGATCAGCCTGGTCTTCCATTCGACAAAAACCTGCCTCTGAAGACGCCTCTCGAGCCGAACTCTTTCACCTACGCTCCCGAACAAGATCTTCTGCATAATCTTGGAGCGGCTGAGTTTGCTGATCATGTCCTCGCCATGCTTTGCACTCCTGAGCCAGAGCAGCCTCAGCAAGATCAGTCCTTTACCTTGGCTCTTCCTGCATCCACTCCCTCCCCCACCTTCGCTGGTCTGGGTGAGCTGCTTGGCGAGGCCTTCCCAAGAGACCTGGCTACGGAAGAAGCTATGGACCAGCTGGTGGCTGAGTTGGACGCGAAGGCTGTAGTGTAGGCTGGCTTGTGCATGTCTGTTTTTATCTCCTAAATCTGTATTATGTTTTGTCTTTTCTTTTTCAGACAGATCTGTTTGTTGTTTGCCTGTGTGGCTGATATGTTCTCTTTATGTGTCTCTTGTATGCTGAATAGTTTTTTGTCATGTAATAAATTTTCGTATTTTTAGGGTTTCTTGGTTTTCCGGAAACCGTAGTACTTTTTATTCTCTATGGCACGTGCTTCATTTTTCTTTATATATGTGCATGTACAATTTACTGTCTTTCAATTTCATAATGGCTTCTCCTTCCCTGCTTGAAGAGCTTGATACCGTAAGGCGAAAAAACCTTTCTCTGTTTGCTGGAAATTTCAAACTCACAGACAAACTGTCAACCCTCCGGGAAAAAATCTCTTACATGTGCCGGCTCCTGAGAGGAAAAGGTAGAAAAAGTGCCACCACAAGCGAGAATGGGTTGAGCTTCGTCAGCTTAATCGTCAACTGGAGGAGGAAAAAGCTGACTTGACGGAGTCAGTAAACCGAGTGACCGTCACCGTCAGTGAGGTTCATGCTATTTCCAAGTGAGCCTACAGGTACCGCCAACGCTACCATTAGACTGAGCGTGAGCTATGGCGTGTTCGCTGAATTCTGGCTTCTGATCGGAGGGCTCCTGCTTCTCATGGATGAATGTTTCTGGGCTTCTCAAGTTTTATTTTCTTGTTTTTTGCACTTGTAATCAAACTCGGCAATTTTTGCATGTATATAAGAAGGCGCATGTATTTCTTCTTTTTTTGGGATGTATTCCAGGAAATTTGTGATGGAGCAAGAATCTTGTATCAAGTACTCATGAAATATTTTGGTCGATATTTAGCTAACTCTTGCTTTATTTTGTTTTCAATTGAACCAAGTGAATTAGGGGCCTTCAACATTAGACAATCTTGGTGTTTCCCGGTAATCAATCCAGGGACATTATGGCACTCGCTTTTAGTTAATCATAGCTTAAAATACTGACAATCAGGTCGGGAATTTCATGGGTATCTACCTCTAGCCAATCCTGGCGTTTTAAAACACTGACAATCAGGTCAGGAATTTCGTGGGCATCCGCCCTTAGCCAATCCTGGCTTTGACTGACAATCAGGTTAGGAAAATTAGGGCATCCGCCCTTAGTCAATCCTGGCTTTAACTGACAATCAGGTAAGGCGAATTGGGGCATCCGACCTTAACCAATCATAGCTTTAACTAACAATCAGGTCAGGCAAATTGGGGCATCCGCCCTTAGCCAATCCTGGCTTTAACTGAAAATCAGGTTAGGCAAATTGGGGCATCCGTCCTTAGTCAATCAAGGCTTCAACTGACAATCAGGTCAGGCAAATTGGGGCATCTGCCCTTAGTCAATCCTGTCTTTAACTGACAATCAGGTCAGGCAAATTGGGGCATCCGCCCTTAGCCAATCCTGGCATTTTACACCTGTATAGAGAAAAGAGACATACGAAACAAAATTATTATAAATATTAGGCTATTTTCTCATACATAATATTTTCATAAGTTAGCTATGTTCCATGCTCGTGGTAGCTTGACCCCATCTAACTGCTCCAGTTCATACGCTCCACCTTGCAGGCTTTTTATAACTTTGAAAGGCCATTACCAGGTGGCATCCAGCTTTCATTTTGGCTTCCCTAGATCATTCCTACAAAGGACCAGGCCTCCCATTTGGAAGTGTCTCTTGACTACAGACTTATCATAGGCTGCTTTGACTCGCCCCTTGATGTGTTTCATCCTGACGGCAGCTCTTTACCTCTTTTCTTCAATCAAGTCCAGAGCATCCTGAATCAATAGCCCATTTTTCTCCTCAGCAAAGTTCTGAATTATGTGGGTTTCCATACTGATCTCAGCAGGGACCACAACATCCATGCCATAAACCAGACTAAACGGTGTTTCTCCGGTACTTTCCTTGGGGTTAGTCATGTATGCCCACAAAGTTGAACTGAGCTCTTCAACCCACTTGCCTCCTGTTTTTTCCAATTGAGCTCTAATTCCCTGTACGAGGATCCAATTAGTCACTTCAACTTGACTATTGGCTTGCGGATGATAAACAAAAGTGAAATGTTGGTCAATTTTCATCGGAGCGCACCAGGCTTTGATTTTGGTGCCCATAAACTGAGTGCCATTATCTGAGACCAAAATCCTAGAGTTTCCAAATCGACAGATTATGTTTTTCCACAAAAATCCCACTACCGCATCCTCTGTAACTTTTGCCAAAGCTTCAGCCTCTACCCATTTGCTGAAATAATCGATGGCTACTATCAGGAACTTCTTTTGGGCGGGGGCTGTGGGGAAAGGTCCTACCAGGTCTATTCCCCATTTGGAGAATGGGTAGGGAGAGCTCATTGTCATGAGCTCCTCCGCATGATTATGTATTAAGGGTGAGTTCCTTTGTCACTTGTCACAAGCCCGGACAAAATCCTCTGCTTCCTTCCTCAACTGTGGCCAAAAGTAGCCTGCTCTCAAGACCTTGCTTGACAAGGCTCTGGCACCCATATGATTACCGCAACATCCTTCATGGACTTCTTTGAGGACACGAGTGCCTTCCCCTGAGCTCAGGAACCATAGAAGGGGCCGCCCAAATCCTCTTCGAAATAGCTCTCCTTTAATCAAGCAAAACCGTGCAGACCTGGTCCTTAACTTCATTGCCTCTCTCTTGTTCTCCAGCAACTCTCCCTTTTCCTGATATGCTTTGATAGGAGAGCGCCAATCTTCTCCTTTATCTACTGAACATACTTTCTCTTCTCCGAATCCTTGATCTGCCATTAACAGAGTGATTATTCTCTCCCAACAATACACTACTGAACTAGCCACTTTAGCTAAGTAATCCGCTCTCGTGTTCTCTTCTCTAAGGATTTGGAGGACAGTCAGAGTTCCCATGGTTTTAGATAACTCTCTGAATTGAGCTAGGTATCTTTGCATATGCTCATCCCTTGTCTCAAATTCTCCATTTATCTGCCTACATATGAGCTGCGAATTAACTCTCGCACATACCTGCTCTGCCACCAAATCCTTTGCCATCTGAATTCTACTCAAAAGAGCTTCGTACTCAGCTACATTATTAGACATTGTATAATTCATCCGTATTGCATACTCGGTGGTCACGCCAGTCGGGTCAGTCAATACTACGCCCGGACCATATCCTAGGTTTCCTACCGAACCATCTATATAAATTATCTATTCCTTTTTATTTTCAGGAGAGATGGTCATTTCTTGCATGAAATCAACCAACTCTTGGGCTTTAATGGCCGTTCTTTCTTCGAAAGTTATATCAAACACACTAAGTTCAATTATCCACTTAACCAGCCATCCTGATGCCTCTAGCTCATCCATGATGGCTTTTAACGTTAGGTTAGTCCGCACTATTATGCCGTGTGAGAGGAAATAAGGTCGTAATTTGCGCACTGTGCCGACCAGGGCTAGCATTGCTCTCTCCACTTCCACATTTCGAATTTCAGCGTCATGCACCACTTTGTTGCAATAATATACCGGCCTTTGTACATTGCCTTCCTCTCTAAGCAAGACTGAGCTCACAGCCTGCTGCCCAACAAATAAGTACAAAATTAAAGGTTTGCCCTGAATTGGCTTAGTGAGCAGCGACATGCTAGCCAGGTGCTCCTTCAACATCCGGAACGCTTCCTCACACTCATCACTCCACTGAAATCGGGTTTTCTTATGCAAGGCCTGGAAGAATGGTAAGTTTTTCTCAGCTGAGCGCGAGACGAACCAACTCAGAGCATTAATTCGGCCCGCCAGGCACTGCATCTCCTTGACATTCCTTGGGGCCTGCATGTCCATGATGGCTCTGACCTTCTCTAGGTTGGCCTCGATTCCTTTTCTATGACCATATACCCAAGGAATTTACCATCTCTAACCCCAAATGCGCACTTCTTGGGGTTGAGCTTCATCATGTATTTTCTCAAGGTATCGAAGGTTTTTCTTAGATCGTCCACATGTGAGGTCGCCTTCACGCTTTTGACTAACATGTCATCAATGTATGCCTCCATGTTCCTTCCCAGCTGAGCTTTAAACATCTTATCCACCAATCGCTGATACGTGGAACCTGCATTCTTGAGCCCAAACAGCATGACCACATAGCAGTAGGTTCCTTTCCGGGTTATAAAATTGACCTGCTTCCAGTCCTCCTCCACGAGTCTGATCTGATGGTAACCTTGCGAGGCGTCCATCATGCTTAACAACTCACAGCCAGACGTGGATTCAACTAACTGGTCTATCCTTGACAAAGGAGAGTGAACCTTAGGGCAAGCACGATTAAGATACCTAAATCTATGCACATACGCCAATCTTCTTGGGTCTTGGGGACCAATACCGTATTGGAAAGCCACTGAGGGAATTGTATTTCTTGAATGTGCTTAGCTTTCAACAACTTCTCGACTTCAGTTTCAATGATTGCCTCCTTCCTAGGGCCAAAGTTGCGCTTTCTCTGCTTGACTGGCTTTTCTCAGGGCTGATATTGAGGTGGTGCTGGACAACTGTTGGATCTATTCCTACCAGATCTTGAGGAGACCAAGCAAAGACGTCAACATTGCTTCTAAAAAATTGGACCAAGTCTACCAGAATCTCTGGGCTCAGGGTTGTTCCCAGTCTCACGACCCTGCTATCATTCCCCGGGACCACCTCTACCATCATTAAACCCTCCTCTCGCTGAGCCAGATCTAGCGTCACACTCTTCATCCTAGCTCTCTTACTTTGTTGTTCCTCTTCGTTACGTCGGATACACTCGACGTATGCTTATCTAGATGTATACTGATCACCCCAGACCTCACCTGTTCCGTCCTGAGCAGAGAACTTCAACTTCATATGGTACAATGAGATCACCGCCTTGAATTGGCTCAAGGAGGGTCGCCCCAACATAACATTGTATGAAGATGGCGCATCCACTACCAGGAACCGCACTGTCTTGGTTATCATGTACGGCTCTTCTCCTAAGGTTACTGAAAGCTTCACTGCCCCTAAATACTTCAAATCTCCTCCTGCAAATCCTACTAACGAGGTTGTCACCTCTTCCATTTGGACATCAGGTTTGAGATTTTGATAGCAATCATAGAACAGGATATTAGCCAAGCTCCCCGTGTCTACAAATACTCGTCTCACATTATAATTTGCAATGGTGGCCGTTATGAACAGGGCATCCATGTGGGGAGATAGGATTCCATTCTCATCCTCTGATCCGAAACATATGCTTTGGCTTGGGGTCATTTGACCGAATTCCCGTGATTTCCTGAACAGGTCTTTTGCAGCCCCGACATAGCTGTTTTGGGTTTGTCTAGAGTGTTCATCCCATCACCTCCCGTGATCATTAAGATTTCCCCTCGTATGACCTAGGCTTGGTCACTTTGCCTTCTATTGTTTCGTCCATTATCTTGTCTTTGTCTGTTCCCTTGAGGCTGATCGCGCCTGCGTGAGTCAGACCTGGGCTCCTCTCTTCTCATATGCACGTACTCTTTTAGATGCCCGTCCTGCACCATTCTTTCTAACTCATCCTTCAGATGAGTGCACTGATCTGGGTCATGGCCATTCTCATTATGGTATCTGCAGAATCAGTCAGATCTTTCTTTCCGCAGTTTTTGAGAGTAAGTTTTAGGCCATTTGAGATCAGGGTGCCGCTCTATTGCTTGAAAAATCTCTCCCTGAGGTGTTGCCAGGGGTGTATATCTGTCGAAATGAAGTCGTCCCCCTGCCAGATCAAGCCTTGGTTTTTTAATTGGCGTCCTCTCTTCTCTATAAGGTCGGGCCCTTTTCCTTTCTCCTTCTTCCTTGATTTTCAAGGCTTCCTCTAGGTGAATGTATTTTTCCGCTCGCTCCAGCAGCTCTCCGAATTTCAGCGCTGGCTTCACAACCAGCGACTGAAAAAATTCTCCTCTCCAGAGGCCTTGTGACAAAGCATTAACCAGGAGCTCCTTAGATGCGGATGGCACCTCCAGTTTGCATCTGTGAATCGCTTGATGTATGCACCCAAATTTCATTGTCTTTTTTTTCAAGCTGAACAACTCCAGTGGTATCTTCTGGTACTTCCTGCAGCTAGAAAATTGGTGCAGGAATGCCAAGGTAAATTCATTGAAATTGTTGATAGAGCGTGGCGGCAACTAGCTGAACCAGAGCTGGGCTGATTTTATAAAGGTCGTTGGAAAGACTCGGCACATGACTGCGTCGGAGAATTTGTGCAAAGTTGCCGCAATCTCAAATCGGCTCAGGTGATCCCACGGGTCTGTTGTCCCATTGTATTCGAAGCCCATAGATTAATCCTTAGTAAGTTTAAGCTTAGTTAGTTTTAGTGGGTAGAATTCCATTAGCAAGTAGTTGAGAAGTTTGTATTCCATCTTTTGTGAAAATATTGTTGAAGTGGTCCTTAACATTTTGAAGATTGTAAGACATAGACCATGAAGCTTCTTTGGAGTAAAATTGGTAGTAATATTACCCCTTTATATTGTTGTTGTTCTTGGTTGTCTATTATTATTATGTGTTGGTTGTTAATTTGTAGTTCTTGTTGTTGTTTCTCTTGGCCTTTTCAAATTCTCACTTCAAATTTCTAGTTTATTTTTCTTCTTGCTTAAAAACTCCATTGAAGCTTGCATGTTGAAGCTTTTTACTCTTTTTGTTCAAACAAACATTGGATCTTTGAAAGTTATAAGTAACTTTCCTCTTTTGTAAATTTGACTTTTTATCATTAAATGCCATTTGACTTCTTTAAATGTTCAAGCTTGTTTTTCCCTCCATTTCTATTTAAACTTACTAGATTTCTTTAATTTGGTTGTCTTAATTAAGTGATTTAGGGTTTTTAATTAGAGATTAATTAATCATCTAAAATTAGTTATTTTCAATCAAGCTATTAATTATGATTGTACTTTACTTTAACGAGTGTTTTCAAGTTTTCATTTCAATTCATGCTTTAGTATTAAAAACTCAAACCCAAATCAATGACTTACTGCTTTCTTAGGAGTAGATTAGTTTAATTGAGATTAACCAGAGATAAAGTAAAAACACCAACCGCCGATAATATCTATCCTCGAGAGACACGACTCGGTAAATCTTACCGCTCTATAATCGACTCCATACTATTGAGGAGACGATTTCTTAGAGTGCTAAGAAATCCTCGATCATTGGGTTTTAAAGACTTAAACTTTTTTAATGAATCTCGTTTAAATTGGTTATCTTGTCGACCAATACTGGGAGGAAAATCTCAGTCAAAGCTATTCTAAATGCGGTTCCTAACTATGTCCTATCTTGTTTCAAACTTGCTTCCAATATTTGGGGGATATTAGTCATGTGATTTAGGTTAAACTAGCTTAAAGCCGCAGAAGCGCTTGCTCTCAGTTTTAGGTTTTAGTTGGGGGATGAAAAATCCATAAGAGTTGGTGACTCTCTTTTGACCCCAACATAACAAGTTTTGAACCTACTAATTCTTGTAGGGAAGATTTTTGTATGATTAGACTAATTGATTTCTTAATGAATGAATAAAACCGAGTGGAATAGAGACTTCGTTTGTAACTCGATTTTTGCTGTCGATGCTCAACATATTTTAAAAATACCAATCTTCTTCTTGTGATTATTTAGAAATAGTTGTTTTTGAGAAGAAGGGATTTTTCTCTTTTAAGTCTCATAATTCATAGTTGTCGACACCTAAGAATCCGATTTTGAATGTTACAGCTAACAGTCAATAAATCTATAGTTTCATATAATCTCTCCAAGGAAAAATATCTTTAAAGCATCTTTATTTAACATATTTTAGTATTCTAAATATCTCACTAATCTAAAATCTTTTGACAAAAGAATGCTGTGAAAAAATAACTCGCACATTGTTTCTATTTCTTAGTAAAACATAAAATTAATGTCAAAGATTTTTTGAGAAAATTGAGGCGAAAAGAACTAAAGTTGTTGTGGAGAAGAACAATAGTGACGACCTTATTGGCTCTTTACCTGACCACATTCTTCACCAAATAATGTCTATTCTTTCCCTGAGAAGAAGAGACATGATCTGGTGAAGAATTTGGTCAGGTAAAAAGTTAATTTTTCCTCGAAAAACAGGAAGAATGCAAAAGTTTTTCTTTCACAGCATTTTCTTGTTAAAGCAGATTTTTAGATGAGTGAGATATTTAGAGTACTAGAATATGTTAAATAGAGATGCTTTATAGATATTTTACTCTATAGATATTGTATGAAATTATGTATTTTATGAGTTTTAGCTATACATTCAAAATCTTATCCATACTTTTGAAAATCGAAATGTAAATATAATGTAATATCAAAGTGAATGTTAATTATATATTCTTTTAAATATGGTATAAAATTAAAAACATAGTGATGTAATACTATTGCTTTTAAATCTAACCAATATATGCCAAAATAAGAAGCAATTTAATGCGATGTGAATTAAGCATCCGATGTGAATGCTAATGGTATTCTGTTTGAAATATAATATAAAATTTTAAATTTATGGAATGTTTGCATTGATAGCTAAATTAAATCGATGAACTTCTCCGATTTTCCTAATAGAGCAGATAGAATTAATGTGATTTCAATTGACATTTCATTAAAATTATTATTTTTTTCAATCAACAAATTCATACATAATAGAAACTCGTCACCCAAGACACACATTTTTGCCCACTAGCTAAGTACCAAACTAGTTACACATTCAACAGATCGGGAAATGGGCCCATCCAATTTTGATTACAACCATATTTAATGCTCAAAGGAGCAAGTCCAAAACATTTCTGCATAAACACCCGCTGAAAAAGAACAAAAATCAAAAGATACGGAACAAGATGGATATATTTAGCTATGTGTGGCGCTTCGTGCTCAAAATAGGTTTTCGGTTAGGATGTATACTTACTTCACACTTAGAGAGATATTAGCTCGATCATAACCTTGAAATTATCCGGATTCACATCCATGCCTTGCTGACTCACTATATGACCCTGGAATATTCCTGATCCTATATTAAAAGTGCACTTTTTTAATATTTAACATCATCTTGTATGATTTAAGTATATTAAACATTTATTTGGGTGCAGGATATTGTAGACCATGTATAATGACTTGCCTAACATGTTGTAAACATAGACTTCCAATGTCTTCCCTAGTAGTTAACTAAAGATCTTTTTAACTAGTTGCTAGTAGGTCGCACAAGCATTCTTCACCCGGAAGGGCATCATCGTACAACGAAACAACCATATACCATAGTAAAACAATGTGTGCTCTTCATTGTCTAAGTGCATTCTTATCTTGTTATATCTTAAGTAAGCATCCATATAGCTCATGAGCTCGTTTCTTAGTTGCTTCAGCCATATGGGTTCATATGTGACAATGGGTAGTTGTCCTTGGTGAATGATTTGTTAAGATCTTAAAAATTGATTCATAATCCCCACTGCCGGATGACATTTTTAATGAGTACGGAGTTGGATACCCAAATGGGATATGTTACTTTTCTAATGAACTTGTTTTCAAGTATCTTGGAGGCCTCAATCTCTACGGGGCATTATATAATTCTGGTCCCGATTTTCTCCTATTATACACAACCATTATAATACTTGTCGATATTGAACCTATTACAGACCTTCTCCGAATCAATATTTTTCATATCAGCGTGCGTCCAGCTTAATTTGTCCTTATTTTCTTTGAGATTTTTATAAGCTTTTTCTTGAATAGTTCCTTAAGGTTGTGGCTATGTGGAGTTAGTTATTAGTATCGACTTTTTCCACTTGAATCTAGTCAAGATCTTCGATCAGTTGCCTTCTGCTTTAGRATGCAGCTCATCTTCACATGCCATATATTCTTTTCCATGCCACTRGCCACTAACTTCATCCTTCTTGGGGTTGAGTTCTTGTATTATGGGCTCGTTTAAATTGAATATCTTGTCGAACGTTAGTGGGAGGGAAATCTCAGTCAGAGCTGTTCTTAATGCGGTTTCTAACTATGTCCTATCTTGTTTTAAACTTCCTTCCAATATGTGGGGGGATATTAGTCATGTGATTTGAAAACTTTTATGGGAGAAAGTGTAAAAAGAGGTCAATATGCACATCCATTGGGCTATGTGGGAGAGAGTGGCTAAAGCAAAAGATTCAAGGGGGTTGGGTTTTAAGGACTTAAACTTTTTTAATGAATCTCTTTTGTCCAAACATCATTCTAAGCTACTCAACTTAACCTTATTATGAGAAAATTTTTGAAAGTCAAATAATTTTTTTAAAAGGGGTTAATGTCAGTGAGACCAAACTACAGTGAGCGATTCTAGGATGTGGAAATGCTAGCTTAAAGCCACAGAAGCGCTTGCTCTCAGTTTTAGGTTTTAGTTGGGGGATGAAAAATCCATAAGAGTTGGTGACTCTCTTTTGACCCCAACATAACAAGTTTTGAACCTACTAATTCTTGTAGGGAAGATTTTKGCAGGATTAGACTAATTGATTTCTTAATGAATGAATAAAACCGAGTGGAATAGAGACTTTGTTTGTAACTCGATTTTTGCTGTCGATGCTCAACATATTTTAAAAATACCAATCTTCTCTTGTGATTATTTAGAAAACAATGTGCGAGTTATTTTTTCACACATTCTTTTTTGTCCAAATTTCCAATTAGTGTGATATTTAGAATATTAAAAAATGTTAAATAAAGATAGTTTAAAGATATTTTTCCTTGGAGAGATTATATGAAACTATAGATTTATTGACTGTTAGCTGTAACATTCAAAATCGGATTCTTAGGTGTCGACAACTATGAATTATGAGACTTAAAAGAGAAAAATCCCTTCTTCTCAAAAACAACTATGT
>BMAC01009771.1:0-16164 GCA_014905375.1 Phtheirospermum japonicum
CGTGTGATCTATCTTAGAAAATTGGTAGCCCCATAGAGTTCATTTAGTAACTCATCTAATAGGATACTCATGCTTCAATGTAAGAATGTTTAGGTACCTATAATCCACACATAACCTCCAAGGGTGGTCCTTCTTCCTTACCAACAGGACAGGGGAAGCAAAAAAGCTTCTACTGGCTTGTATCACCCCAGATTCCGATAATTCTTTCATGATTTTCTTATCTCATCCTTTTGATTAGGGGAAACCCTATAAGGGAGCTTATGCCATGGAACACTTCCAGGTTTCAGAATAATCTGGTGTTCTACCCCTCTACTGGGAGGTAAACAAGGTGATGTTCGCTTATTTTATTTTATTTGTGTATTTTATCTAACCGCGGAGTACACGTTAAATGTAGTACACAACGAGAAATGTCATGTTCTACAAGGACCAAAATCTCATAAATAGATAAGTAATATAATATAGATAATTTAGCTTTATTTAGACTAATAGAAAAGATGATTTGTGTCATTGTAAAAGACAAAAATAATATATATATATACATACATACTATATATATATATATATATATATATATATATATATATATATATATATATATATATATATATATATATATATATATATATATATGTATGTATATATCAACTCACTAAGAACAATGGCAAAAAGTAAGAATAGAGAATTCAAATGATAAGGAGATATTCCGAGGTTTGGGATTATAATGAACTTTCAATATCCATCATGATTAATCACTCGAGTATTGTTGTGACTCAATTTAATATAAGTCAATCACAAGTATAGTTTAACCATTCTCTTGAAGTGGTTGAACTGTGGATTCTAAATGTGAGATACATTGTCAAGATCACACTTAGATCTCCCAAAAGCTTTTAAGAATTATAAGACTTCACTACTAATATCAAACCCATCGGTCTTATTGATTAGAGTGTTTTGTGTTTCAAATCATATTGATAAACCCAATCTCTCAATTAGGTTTATCAACCTTATTAGTTATAAAAGTTTCTCACGCAGTTACAACTATGAAGCAGAAAAGGTTGTCAATCAATTCTGCAACAATGAATTATAAGCACAAAAATAGCAAAAGGATCATACTCAAGTGTAAATCCTTTCTAGTCAACCAAGTAATGTTTGTAATTCAATTCAATATATTTTAATCTTAAATTTAGTAAAATCATTCTCTCGAAGTTATTAAACCATGGATTCTAAAGATGAAACAACATCTTCATTTGAAATTATATTTAGAACACTAAAAAGCTTTAAATATCTACACAACATCAATTTGAATCTCAAACCTCTCAATCATATTCATTAGAGTGTTTTGAACTCAAAGTTCTATTAACAAACTTCATCTCTCGATTTATGATTTGTTAAAACTAATAAGCACAAGATATTGTCAAGAAATTATGTAATTCAAGAACAAAAAATATTGAAAGGATCGTACCTGGCTGAAAGAAATAATAAAAACATTAATTTTTTATTATTTCCAAACCCCAAAATATAATAAAATCGGTTAGACATAATCAAATATTCATCTAATTAATTAATCGAACACTTCAGGTTCATATAAAAAAATAAAATAAACAAGATAAAACTGCAGGATTTTATGGATTGGATCCTTCAATCATCACTTTCTCGTGTTTTCCTTCCCAATCTTGCTCAAATTATCCCAATCACTCTTTATTTGTTTATCTACTCTTTCTGATGTATTTGGATGATTTTTCAATTTATAAGTCTAACTTAAATCTTTCTGAATCGAACTTTTTAAACACTTACTTTTTATTACAAAAAATAAAAAGCTCGTTCGCAAGAGAACAGAGCGACTGTAAGTGGCAAGTTGACTCGAGTCGAATCTCTCGAGGAAGACTAATCGGAAGTGAATATCGTGTTTGATTTCACGAACGAGAAATAACGAAAAAGCTAATCTAAACACTCGAACAAGTTTTGGTTTGAAAGTTGTAATAACTAGGAGGATGACTCAAATGACGAACAATGCAATCGACAACTTGAAGAGATTCATAAAATGGGGGTCTAGGACTCTAGAATCGTCTCCACGATCAATTGGCATTTTATCGAACACTTAATCTACGAGCTGGGGTTATCAGTCCCAACTTATAGATTAAACACCCGACAATCCCAATTGATGGTTCTAGATGATTCTAGGCACTAGTCTCATAAATTTTAACGCGCAAACATCAAGTAATCCAATAATTTAACATAACGCAACATGAACATCCGAACAAATATGAAGAGATTGAAGAAAGCTACATGGACATGAACAACTGAGAAAGCAGCAATAACTATTATCAAATAAGTTCTGAGTATCTAACACCGAAGATTATGAGAATTGCAATTAAACTAATTACCAACCAATAACATATCGAACACCTCAAAAGAACACAATCAAAGCATGAATTTGAATAATTGAAAAAGGAAATTAAAAACTTATTAATTAGCGGAGGAGAATAACATCATTCAAATAAGAAATTAAGTTAAATGGAATGAAACTTACGTCCAAAAAACCGAACAGTGATTAAGGATCTATAATCTACTACAATCTAGAAAACTAGAGCTTGAATCTGGAAAGGGAAGATAAAATGAAAGAAACAAAGAACACTCTTGGGTTTTCAACCCTAAGAGGTTCCAAAAGTGATTCTCGTCCCTGTTGGTCGCGGTTTGGTTTCATCTGAAGAGAAATGTCATATTTATTGAGTCGGGCGTGTGGGGCATCGTGGTAATTTTTCCTAAAAATGATGACCATAGATTTACGTTGATCGAAGGTGTCTCTGGCATCGATCTCCATCGACGACGGCCATCGATCGATAGTGGCGCATGGCTCTCGGCGTGTCAATCGATCAAGGGCGTCGACTCTGCTGGAGGTGCCCATTAATATCGCGTTAACGGGCAACATCAATCGATGGAGGTTGGGAAACCTCGGCACATCGATCGATAGTGGCTTCCAACGTTGGCGTCGGTGCTGCGTTGAAAACGCATCGATCGACGGCAGCTCTATGTCCCTCGTACAGTTTTCATCGTTTTGAAGCTGAAAATGAGAATTAAGCGTAATTAGAACGACAACTTATGAAACGAGCAAGAAAAAGCGTTAAACAGGATAAAAAAAATGACCTGCGAAAATACTAAAAAGAAGAAAAATGAGAAGAACAACGACCTAAAACCCGTTATAACATGCAAAATAAAATGGAAAAACATACAAAAATCACACACAAATATGTACAAATCACTTTCTCATAAAGTTCGAAATAGTATATTGGTAAGTGCTAAAGCGATAAAAATTCTAACATGTAACTACATGAATGCAAGATATAATACATCTCTAATTTCCACCAAGGCATCAAATTATAGGTAAGCAAGGTAAGGCATCAAATTTCGAGAATTAGAGTTAGAATATGTGCAAAAACACCTTAATTAAAAGGTCTACAACACTTTGGGCGCTAAAACGTGCTTCCAAACTCCCTTGAATTTTCAAGTGCAGAACTTACACCACTTTCTTCTTAAAAATGTATCATTAGAAATATCGAAATCATCATAAGAAGAAAAAGATGGATAGTATGAAAATTTATTGGAGGAGGATATTTATTGTAAACACAATTATCCACATCTTGTACTAACTTACACTCTTCAACCTCACCACTCTCAAACCATGATTTTTTATAAATAGAAAACACGATGCTCTCATCATTCACCCTTAATTTGAGTTCTCCCTTTCTCAGATCAATCAACGCTCCACTTGTGGCTAAAATGGGTGTCCAAGAATCAATGGGACAGTTTTATCTTCATGCATATTCAACACCACAAAATCCACAGGAAAAACAAAATCATTAAATTTATCTACACATTCTCTACAATACCTTTTGGATAAGTCATAGACTTATTCGCCATTTGAATTGCAATTGTAATCGGCTTGATAGTCCCAATCTTCAACTTCCTTGCAATCAACAGGGGCATCATATTGATGCTAGCTCCTAAACCACATAACACATTATTGAATAAAACATCACCAAGATTGCAAGGGATCATAAAACTGCCCAAATCCTTGGATTTTAGTGGCAACTTCTTTTGAATCACCGCACTGCATTCTTTAGTGAGATACACTATCTCATACTCCTCCAACTTTCACTTATTTGATATTAATTCTTTAAAAACTTTGCATAGTCTAGCATCAATAAAAGGAATATTGATATAGATTTTTCCAAAAATTTTAAGAATTTTCTTAAATTGAACATCCAGTTCTTTATTTTGTAAACACTGCGGAAAAGGCAAAGGTTTAAAAGGATTAATGAACATAGGAGTAGATTATGGCTTTAAGACCCTATTTCATTTTCTACTTGCAGCTCTTCCTCGTCAACTTCTTCACAATCACTTTTTTTTGTTTCCTTCGTAACTTTTGGTCTTCTCACTCGGCTTCATTAGACCCTCGTACTCTTTACCACTCCTAAGATGAATGGCATAGCATTCCTCTTTCAAGTTCACCTCTGTATTGCTCAAAACTAAACCCCTTTGGTGTTGATTTCCAATGAGGGTCGCCCATTGTGAGATTTGCATCTCTAGCACTTTTAAACAAGTACACACCATCCCAGTGACCTGAATCATTTCTTTTAGTCAGACCTCGTGATCATCCAACTGTTCTTTTGTTTACCCATAAAAGAAATGATCATTTCTTCTTGGCTCAACCTTCTCTCTCAATGATTAATTTGATAATTATATAAACCTTGTTTGTTCACATAATTCATATCTTTAACCGTATTTAGAATAGAAAGACCATTTATTTGGCGATTATGTGTTTCCATATTTTGAGATATTATCTTGTCGATTTTACTATTTTAATGGCCACTAGTTGTGCTACAAAAATATTCATTGTCTCACTCTCGTTCACCACTGCCACTATTTTCATGATAGATTGCTTAACCGGACATTGATAACTATTTTCCGCCATTTCTTCCAAGATTTACATTGCGTCATTAGTGTTTATTGCTAGTAATGCACCTTCAGATGAGGCGTCCACCATCACTTTTATATGCCCACAAACCATTACAAATGTAGCAAATCTGTTGATCGTTTGGGAAACTATGCTGAGGGTACTCCCTCAAAAGTTTTCTAAACCTCTCCCAAGCCTCATGTAGTGGTTCTCCATCAACTTGGTGAAATTGAGTTATCTCTCTCCTTACCTTCAAAGTCTTGCTAAAGACAAAAGTATTATACCAAAACTTAGATTTATCCATCAAAGAGAAAGGTAAAAGGTAAAGTTTAATCGCATCGTTCGTAATATTTTTCATCTTGATCGTTCCTATTTTTAGAAAATGCAATAAATGTGCATTATGATCATTTATAGCACTTCCCCCAAACTGATTTTGTTGAACCATATCAATTAATTCCATCTTCAACTCAAAGTTGTTCGCCAGAACCATCGACCCGTGTGCTCCTCCATATACCCGATTAGGATTGTGTTAGAACATAACTGGAATGGCCGGTTGTGGTGGTGAAACTGTAATGCTTGAAGTTGTAGTTAAAGTTATTGGATTTCCTCATTCATGTCAAACAGTGGTGCTGCCATCTTTGCTCTTACCACAAAAAAAGTCCACTCACGCCAAGATTTAAATTATAAAAAGAACTTAAACTAAAACTAATCTACCAATTATATTATCAATCAATTGGTCCCCGACAACAGAGCCAAAAACTTTTTCACTTTTTTACTTTGTTAGTGTTTTTTTTTTTATCTCTGCAAGTGTACGGTGTAGATATAGTACACGATGAGCAAGGCTTTCATAAGGATCAAATCTCACAAATTGACAAGTAATATAATATAGATAATTTAGCTTTATTTCAACTAATAAAAAAGTTTGTTTATGTTCTGTGTCATTGCAAATGATGAGCATAATCATATATATATATATATATATATATATATATATATATATATATTAGGTGGGTTCACATGGGAACCAATCCCTGTGTGGGAACTAAAAACCTGTTAAATTACATAGGATGTGATGCTATTTATGAATCATGCACATGCTAATAAGATAATAGTAAAAATGAAGGGAACATAAAAATAGCAATGTGAAAATATAAATGGCAATTTTCATTATTTAAATTAGCATCACATATAATGTAATATAGCGGTTCCTAAAGTTCCCACACAAGGATTTGGTTCTCACATGATCCTAATTCTCGCCCCCCCCCCCTCTCTCTCTCTCTTCTATATATATATATATATATATATATATATTAAAGTCTAAAATTAATTCACAAGCAAAAATTTACAATTAACTAACAATAATAATGGTTTCAATTTTGTTAAATTTGATTTATTTGGTTCTTTTTTGTTCTTCTGAGCTGGGAACTAATGTGGGTATGCTAAGGGAAAAAAGGTATTGGCAGATTTCTGATTAATGAGTGAGAGAAATTGTAAACATATGGTTCTCTTTTTTCAACTGTGACAAAGTTAATTGTTGACTTTTATCCACTTTGAGGCCCGGAGAATGTTTTATATAATCATGCTTGAACTTTGATACTCGACTTGAGCTCGGTTTGTTCTGGAGCTGATTCAGTTACATAACAAACCAAGCTCGAATATTAATGTTTGGAACACTTTTACATTTGAGATGACTATAATCAAGGGTCCAAACTATAATATTTTTTTATTCATTTTCACAGAATAATAAAGGTCTCATTCCCAAACTAGAACCTTCAACATTTTTACAAAATATCTTTCTGGTGTTGTTACAACATCATTGAAGTTACATGATACCCAAATTTGATTGTCAAGAGTCGAATTTTAGTCGGTGTATATATATATATATATATATATATATATATATATATATAGGTATAGGATCATGTGAGAATAAATCCGTAGGTGATAAATGAGAATGAATTATGTCCACAAATTTTAATGCCTTTTTATTAAGAGACCGGTGGTATTTCTGTAATTATAAACACCCGGTGGCATTTTTTTAAATAGGAAACCTGGTGGTTTCTGGTCTAAAATTAGATGAAATTTTCGTTTCTCTCTCTAAAAGTCTCTCCGTCCATGGCTACTGCTGGTGGGCCGCCGCGAGCACGACCAAGTTAGGGTTGGGCATCTCTGCAATCAGAAGGGGCCACGCCGGGAATCGACCTTCATGCCCTTGAAGGCCCTCTCCATCGCTTCCCTCTTCGTCGCCGCCTCCACCGCCATTGCAACCCTTCGTTCTTCCGGCCTCCAATTTTTAAGATATTTATGCTATTATTTTGTTTTTGGTGTAAAGAATCCCAATTTTACTATGTGAGATCCTTTTCCAGGGAGTATAGAATGAAATTCATATGTGGATTTTTAGGGGTTTTTATGTGTTTAAATATGATTGAGTAATATACGATTTTTCTTGGGCGGTGATAATTTAAGTGTTCCTTATTTTTTTTTAAATCCTTTGTATGTGAAATGATTGGGCTACACGAACGGTTTCAGTGAAGGGGTACACAGTTTCACTCCGAATAAATCATACTTGACCACTGTTTATGATAGGACGAATGTGAAAACGAGGACGATGAAGTGCAAAAGGAGGTGATAGAGGAGAAAAGGTTGGTGGTTACACCAGACGTTTCGTCGAGATTGTGCAACGAGCTAAGAAATCCCAATGATGCTCGTCAGCTAAGGATTCAGAATATCTTTACACTTTGTGGAAATTACAGAGAGCTCTCTCAGCACAGTAATAATACTGAAGAAGATGATTCTACTTCTACAATGGTCGATGAAACATCTCAGCTTGAGATGAGCCTCTCCAAGATCTTTTCATATCGGAAAAACTTGAGATGGATCAGAATACGGGAGAACAGAATCTTGCGAAGATTTTTAAGGAGTATGATGAGAATCCTTTGGACGATGAATGTACCGATGATGATATTGAGGTTTATGTGAAATGGGAGGCGTTGTAGGATAATCCGGGAAAGGTGATTACGACGTTGAAGGTTTTGAAAGATTCAAGTCTTGCTGATTTGAGGGAGCTGATAGAGACTCATCCTGCGGGGGGGGGGGATCAGCAAGCCATCACTTTTCTTGTTCTTGCCGGGGACCCTTCTGGTGCTCCAGTGGCTAAGGATAAAGAGGCAACTATACAAGCAAGTAAGCTTCCGATTTCCAATCAACCAGCTACGTGATGGTGGTCGCCTGGCTTGTTTGCGCCCTGTGAAGCCGATCCAGTGGCCTGGTCGTCATCCGTTTAGCCCTCTGGAGAATAAGATGGCAGTAGCTACAACTCCGAACTCGCATCTAACAAAGAAAAGCGAAGACTTTTTTTCGCCCAATATAGCTCCGCACTTGAGTTCAAAACCTTTTATTACCGTCAAAAGATATTAATTAGGCCTTCTATATAATATATATTTTAGTAAGCCTGTACACAGCTGAGTATAAGCGACTGTTATGTACTGCTGGTGCATTTTAAGGGTTGGCTGTTAGTAGCTATTGTGTTCTTTTATTGATACTACTTGTATTCTTTTGATTGCCAATTAAACGCTAGTTAAGTTCCCATTGTGGGTTACTTCTGTATTTAGTGTAGTTGATGCTTGAATGCTGATGCTAGTTCAATTACTTTGTCGAATTTCAAATTGTTGGTTGGATTGTGATCATGTATAGTCGAAAGTATTGTTCCTGAACTTTAAATTGTTTTTGATTTGCTTCTTTCAAAGTCATCGACCTTGCTACTACATTCATCTTGAATGGAACTGGGAGTCTGTAGAGGTATTTGATGTGGCTATTTTATATATAGAGGCTATTTTGTGCATGTAGTTATGAACTAATGTGCACGTACGTATGAACTGATGTGCAATTTGATGTGCATGTATTATTTTAATAATTTTGCATATAGTGGCTATTTGTGCATGTAGTTATGAACTAATGTGCACGAGTGTATTAACTAATGTGCAATTTGATGTGCATGTATTTTTTAATTATTTTATGTATATAGAGGGCTATTTTGTGCATGTAGTTATGAACTAATGTGCACGCCCGTATGAACTAATGTGCAATTTGCTGTGCATGTATTATTTTAATTATTTTGTATATAGTGGCTAGTTGTGCATGTAGTTATGAACTAATGTGCACAAGTGTATGAAATAATGTGCAATTTGATGTGTATGTATTATTTTAATAGTTTTGTATATAGTTGGCTATTTGTGCATGTAGTTATGAAATAATGTGCACGTTGTAGAACTAATGTCCAATACATTCACTTTTTTTATGGCTAATGTATATTTTGTATCTAAATGTTGTCTATATTAGACATGCTTGCATAAGATGACAAGCACATCAGACGACAACACGCTGAGATTTTTTTAATTGTAACACGTGCAAACACCATTCTGCTACTGCATGAATGTGCATAACGGAACACATTAACGTGTACAAACTGACACTTAATTGTGCACAAACAAATCATGCTTGCATTAGACGACAAGCACATCAGACGACAACACGCAGAGATTTTTTTAATTGTCACACGTGCAAACACCATTCTGCTACTGCACGGACGTGCACAACGGAACACATTAACGTGCACAAACTGACACTTAATTGTGCACATCAATATTCAGCACAACATCAATATTCAAAGTAAAATCAAGGACACCAACTCTTACAAATTAGAAGTTGACTCAATAATTAAAAATAATAATAATAAATCCAGCACTAGTCTGAGCCAGCACAAGGCCCTGACCCAGCCCACAAGACAATACGCAATTGACCAAATATTTACATTGAGCGCTATTGGCAAAATTATAATTACGGATTACATAGTAACAATCTGGCTACACTACGTAACAAGAACAGCAAGACAAAAAAAAACTCACATATTCACCAAAATGATTATCCAAAAGTCGAGAGTTAGACATCAAAAACACCTCATACACGCTCCCCTAACTAGATAGACTAAAGGTATAACAAAGCGCAAGCAAAAAATTTATTAGGTCAGTGTATCGACAAAAAGCACTGAGTTATTAAAAGCCTCAACCACCATTTCCAATAACCCATTGGTATCCAAGAAAACGAAACTAAACAAAAAAACCAAAGTGTATCAACATAAACTATAGTCGTCACTCTATCACGTCATCCTCTTGACAAACGATTCGCCACCTCCCTACACATTACTCTGCACGTGCCAATAACTTGTGTCTACCAAGAACAACTCAATTCCATAATTATCGAAATCGAGCGAGTCCAAAGCATTTAGTTATTATTTGGCCCTACTTATTTTCAATATCAACAACAAAATCAATTGTCACAGTCCACATCTGGCTCGACCACAATCGAAGACATTATTGTGCACAAACTGATACTGACGTGTGCACAAACATAGTGACGAACATGCAAGAACAAACTAACATCCGTACTTCACTTAATTCTCTTTCCCATCATGGATCACGAGCATGACCCGTATCTCCCCATCCCAGCCTGTCAATGCCAGGTTGACCTCCTCAGGTCCATGACCGGGTTCGATTCGGACCATCTCCGATTTGGCCAAGAGATGTTTAGTCCCCGGCAAGGGATTGTGATTGTGGTCTTGCCTTTTCGGGTTGATTTCAGAACTCGGGCCAGTGGAAGATCTGGAACTGATAATCGGATCGCAAGTTGATTAGTGGGATTGTGGTCGAGTCCGACCCTAGATTTCCATTCGGGCGGCGACGAGAGAAAAATGAAACCGCTGAAGTCCGTGTGGGAGGAGTTTGAAGGGGAGTAAATGCCAAGCCAGTCAAGCTGGGATGGGGATTCAATGCCGGACCATCAGAACGTAATCTGGTCGCCCGATTTGGGAATGGATCTGGAGCTCACGGTAATGGTGACTGGTGATGAGGAGGATTAAGTTTTCTTAATTCGTTTGATTAAATTAGACCCATTAGATTAGATTAGTTATAATGGCTAAGATTCATTCTCATTTCTCACCCACGGACCCATTCTCACCGGGAACCCAACCCTATATATATATATATATATATATTATATATATATATATATATATATATACTATATATATATATATATATATATTTATATATATAAAGGAGGGATAATTATTTTTTGCAACCTGTACTATAGACGTTTTCACGCTTTGCAACCTAATATTTTTTTTGTTGTCGATTGCAAACTGTACTATACGGGATTTGTTAAATACAACCTACAGTTCATTTCTGTCCAAAAAGTCAACGGGCTCAAGGGCGTGTAATGCACGCGCCATTTTGGTGGCTTTTTGATGAATATTAGACGGAGATTGCAAATAATAAATCTTGTATAGTACAGGTTTTTATTCGCAACAAAAAATACTTTAGGTTGCAAATCGTAAACCCGTATAATACATGTTACAAAAATTATTTTATCAAATTGATATTTTTTCCATTTATTAATTTTTATATTTATTGAATAAGTATTTATAATTTACTTATAAGTTATTATATGGTATTTATGTATTTTTCATGTTTTAAGTATTATTTTTTATTATTTTATAAAAATTGTGTTAACTTTTATATTCTTTTCCTTATTATAACTAATTATTTAGTAAATTATCAGAATTTCTATGTATTTTACATAATTCTCATATTATTTACTCCCCCCGTCCCAAATATACAGTCTACTAAGGATGTCTCAAATATATAGTCCACTTTCTATATATAATATTATTTTACCCATTATCTTACTATAATAACATAATTAATATGAATTTGGTAACTATTAAACTTCATTAAATAAGGGCAGATTAAGAAATATTTGTATATTTGTTAATTCAAATATATTTTCTTAATCTTTGTGAAAATAAACACTATATTATATAAATGGGAGAATAAATATATATTTTATCATTATTTTAATTTTTGGGTTAATTAACTAAGTATTCATAATCTAATTGTAAAATTTTATATTTTATTTATCAATTTTATATTTTTATATTATTTTAAAATATTTGTTTATTACTTTTTTCGTTTATTTGATACTTTAGATTTTAAATGATTAATTACAACTTACTTTAGAATTTTTTTATTTATTTTAACAAATTTTATAAATTTTATTTATCAATGTGATATTTTAAAATATGAATAATATAATATATTATTATCAAAGAATTAAATAGACAACTAAAAATCATAAAGATTGTTTTAAAATAAAATAAGGATACCATCAATTTATTGTCTTAATTTGGAAAAATAATTATATGCAACCTGTACTATAGACGTTTTTACATTTTACAACCTAAATTATGTTTTGTTGCAAATAACCACCCATACTATACATGTTTCGTTATTTGCAACCTCTGTCTCATATTCCGTCAAAAATCGACCCAAATAGTGCGTGCGTTACACACACTAAGCCCGGACCTTTTGATGAGCTGGAATCCATCCATTCACGACATCGAGCCGTAATCCGGTCAATTCTAATTATATCCCCATGACTTGCCACCGGGCATTTGCGCGCCGCAATTGATTGCAATTTTATCTTTCATTGTTTTTGTTTGTATGTTTTGAAAAATTCAAAATCCCAAAATTATTTTAGTATGTTTTGTTTTTGTAGGATTTTATTCAAGACAATCCAATCACGCGATTCGTGACGAAGGATAATTGCACAAGCGCTTTTGGAGAAACTTGACCGTTAAATTTTCATGGATGTTTTCTTATCTCACTTGCTTTTATTTTCATTATATTTTTTTTGATCAATCTCATAAAATAATTAATATGATATTTAGTACGTATATATTTAACCGATTTTATCACTTTTCACCTTTAGTTTTTTTAATCATTTTCCAGACTTATTTAATAACTATTTATATTACACTTTTTTATGTTCTATTGTTGTTTGACTTATTTTATGAATTTTAAATTTTGTTTATTAATATTATTGATTTTTTAGTTTTCTTTTTTACATCTTCTAGATTCATCAATAAATTAAATAATTTAATCAGACTCTTTGTTTATTTATAGGATGTTATAATTAATTCGATTTTATTTTTATTATTTATAATATTTACATATTTTTATACTTGATAAATAATTATTAGAGTGCATTTATAATTTTTATAGGGAAAAATATATTAAACCYCTGAATTATTCAGTTTTTTACACTTTACCATATAAAATATTACTTGTTACACTTTCCCATATAAATTATGAGATTTTGACACTTTACCTATGTGGACAATTTTACTCTTGAAATTTTTGGTAAAAATTACACTAAATCCCCAACACTATGTGTTTTTTCTTACTTTACCATATAACCTAATATATTTTATACTAGTTCGAATACCCGCGTAAACGCGGGCATATCCATAAAAACATAAAAATATAAATTTTATCCCAAAAAAATTATTTACTTCAAAAAGTTTATTAATATAAAATTAAATATTGATCGCTTTAAATTTTAGAAAACCTATTTGTAGGCAACATTAACTATTTTATTTACAATGATATCATTCTCGTCGCAGTAAATAATTCATCAATATTTTTCGGCTCTTAATTCTTGATTTTAAGATATAACTTTGACCCTTGTGTTGAACGGGAGTTATAAAAAAATACTTCTTAAAACTTTGTATTATTTGTAAAAATAAAAAAATTTAGAAACGCGGGTAATTCAAAAAAATATGAACTTCGTATTTTTAACTTGTGTAATACCGTATTGATGTTACGTGCCTATATTAATGTTTCTAAAATCAAAATAAAAACTATTTGTGATATTAAATTATAATACAAACATCACATGAATGTCACGTTGCCCACATCATCATCATTTTTTTCATTTTGTACTAATTTGTCACTAATCAATACATAGTTTATTGTATCGTGAGCAATGTGTAGTGTCTTGTGCCAATTAAAATATATTTACATGCTTAAATTAGTTTTATTAGTAATTTCTAAATTTATATTGTAATATAATTTTTCATTTATATATTTTTTGAAACTTATTTATATTAATTTAAACTCCAAAAATGAATTTTTGAACTTTCTCAAAGATATAACTTTTTTAGATTGTGTTTTAATTCAATTATTTTCACAATCAATGTTATAATAATTAAGATAATTAAAAGTTATGAATAAAAAAGAATGCAAATATACTTTTTATATAAACCATGGAACGTACTACAATAAATATTTTAATACCAAAATATTTCATCATTAGGAGGAGATCATCAAAACAAAACATGATCCTGCCCGCTTTCCTATGAAAAAATTCAGGGTTTGTTCTTATTTGTGAAAATATTTGAAGTCCAAAGTTTTTAATGAATTTCTCAAAGTTAATTGCATATTGAAAAAAGATTGTGAAAGAAGGGATTAAAACTCCGACTTGTGAGGGCAAATGATTATTAAACAAAGTTGATATCGCCCAACATATTTTGTTAACTATATTTGTAAATTTTGACTAATATACCTTAATCAATAAATGATTAATAAAGTTGAAAAAATGGTAAAAAGTTCTAAATCGACAATAATATTGAAACAAAATCTAATTTCTAAAATGACACTTAATATGAACCGGATATATATATATATATATATATATAGGATTTGGATCATGTGGGAACCAATCCCCTGTGTGGGAACTAGGAACCCATATGATCCACTAGATTAGATTTATTGTATGGCTATGATCAACTGCATTAATCATATATTTAATATAATTATTATAATAGAGAAGGATTTATATGTCATTATTCATACTATCCTAAAATAGTCCATGATTAACGCATATTTTTTATTTCCTAAAATCACGTATCAGAATTGGGGAATGTTGATAACATCCATGTATCTTGATTTTTTTTTATTTTTTTTTTTTTGCTAATGCTAGTAGTAAATTCCATTTAAATTTTCCTCATCCATTGAATTCAAAATTAAATCCCGATTCCAGAAACTGTGAACCTGAATATAGAAAAAAACGGGATTATTAGTATATACCCAGATTTTCCAGAAAATGGAGTTGGCATTTGATCGATCAGTTGATATGCGTCTCGCAATCTTCAAACTGTTTCAGCAAATTGTCATCCCTAAATCTAGCCATGAATTGGGCAATCACTTCAAGAAATAACGTCGCCTGATACACAGTCGTCACGCTCACAACATCAGCCAAAACGCTCCTCCTCTGCCTGTTGGCGTCCACCAACATCAGATTCCGGCCTCCTCAACTTATTGATTAGAACAAAACCCTCATAATTAGCATATGTTTCTATTAGCATGCTCCAAGCCACTTCTATTAGCAACTGGATAAAAATTACATCACTTGAATATAAAAGGGTAAAAAAAATTCTGCCCCCCAATGTATGCTGTTTTTTACACTTTGCCTCCCTAAATATTTTTTGTTCCACTTTATCCCCTGATGTACAATAATTTTTGACGTTGCCCCCCTAAACTTTATTTCTGACAGAATATTCCTTTTAGATTCTATTGACGGGCAGCTAGGGGGCAAAGTGCAAGAATCTTATACTTTGGAGGGTAAAATACAAAAAATCTTAAAGTTTGAGGGGCAAAGTACAAAAATCTTATAATTTGGATGAAAAATTAAGATAATATTAATATTGAGTTTTTAAGTAAAATTATTATTTTTATCAGAAAAAATAGAATTTATATCTTTTATATATATATATATATATATATATAATTGTGAAATGATGCCATGGTAATTAGTAATATAGTTAAAGATATAATTTAAAAACTATCTTAAAATATAAGTATAATTGCACTTCGACGCAAATATTAAAGTCGTTTTTATACTTTTTCTCTAAGTAACATGATGATACAATCTTATATAACATTGTACTCGTGATTAAAATAATATTTAATCACACTTTTTATAAAAATAATAATATCGAATGATAACTTTAATTTTTTCTTATCATAATATTATAATGCATATACGAAATACACATTTATTCTATATTGTTCAACCATATTACTTAATAATATATTATTATATTATTTAGACTAATAATTTACATAATAATTAGTCATTTATTTCTTATTTAATAATATAAAAGATGTATTGACAACATTTATATTTAGAAATTTATAAATATTAATTGGAAATTTATGGGGGGTTTTTGTTTTGTTTTGTTTTATTGGAATTGTATTGAAAACTTTTTGTGTGTGTGTGTGTGTGTATAAGATAAAAATTCAATATCTTTTTTAAAT